>JAJJKW010000401.1:0-32966 GCA_023805745.1 Isotricha sp. YL-2021b | reverse complement strand
CAATCCCCAATCCCCAATCCCCATGATAATTATGGGTACTTAATAAAATAAATTTAAAAAAAAAATAAAATAATAAAATAAACTAAAGGGAAATATAATAAAACTAATTTAAAAAATTTTTTCATAATTAAAAATTAATTAAAAAGATTTCAAAATATATGAAAAAAATAAAAAAATATGCTAAAATATATAAAAAAATTTTTAGTGAAGGGAGATGACCCTTAGTTATGACTAATTCCCCAATTATTGAGAGAAAAGGGGTGTTTATTTATCCAGATTAGGGAGGAAAAATGGGAGAGTCTTTTCTTGAACAATTGTTTTTCTATTATTTAATTTGATTAAATAAATTCTATATTTGTGTTTTGTAAAAATCAAATATTACATTAATTGTATATAATTTTGACTTAATTAAATATTATATTTTAGTTATTCCGCCTAATAAAGATTTATATTATTTTTAATTATTTATTCTAGAAGTTAAAATGTTCTGCAATTATTTTATTATTTTTCAGAATTTTTAAATCAATTAAAATTTTTGAGATATTAAATATTTATATTTTTATGTAATTATATTCAATATATTGAAAATAAAGATATTTAAATTATTCAAAGTATTAATATTTTTCATTAATTGGTATTTTAAATATCATCTTTTAGTAATTTTTGAATTAAAAAATATTCTTATAATAATAATTTGAAGTCAAAATTTTTTTTTATTAGTTTAAAAATTATATAAAAATGATTATTTTGATTTTCTTAAATTTAAATCAAAAATATTTAAAAATTTTTAATAGAAAATATAATTGGAATAATCATTCAAAATAAATATCAGCAACTATAAAAGTAAATAAAATAAATAAAAATTAAGAATCTATCATTTACATTAGATGAGGAAATTTTTAATTAATTATCACCATTAACAATGTATTAATTATATAATAAATATAGTAATTTTTTTGTTTTTGAAAAACTAATATAATTCCATTCCGTTAATTGAAAAATATATTATTTAAATATTAGGCATTCAAAAACTTTATTTATTTTATCTTATTTTTTCAATCAGATAATTTTATTGTGAAATATATAGATTATATCAAATATTGAAGGAAGAATTATTGATGAAAATTATTCCAAGAATGAAATTAAGATTGTTAGAACAAATTTCAAAAAAAGAACTGAATTAACAATGAAAAATAATATAACAAATTATTTTACACAGTAAAAGATTCTTTGTATATAATTAATGAGAACTCCATTTTTACAAAATTTAATGAAATAAATTATAATTTCTAAAACAATTTTAATTGATGAATATACAAGTGTTGATTCTTTTCTTCTAGATTAAATTTTCAAAAAAAAGAAATTATTATTTAGGTTTTTATCATTTTCTTTTATGAAAAAAATCAAATATAAAATAAGAGAAATAGCGATTCCCTTAATTATATATTTTTTATGAAAATTAATTTTGATTATTCTTTAGATGCCCTTTTTTAAATAATATCATTTTTGAATTTGACTATTCTAATATTTTTTTGTTTATTTGTTTCTTTAATAGTAAATAAGAACTATAATTTTCATAAAAATATTAAATAAATCAATATTAACTACTAATTATTAGATATCATATGATAATATTTTATAAAATGAATTTGAAATTGACTTTTTTATAGTTTTCATAATAAAAATTTAGATTATATTAAATCCAATTTAAAGTCCAGAAAATATTCAGATGATAAAATTGAAACTAATTAATCTTCATTATTCAAATATTAATATATCTATTTTTACTATGTTCACTTTTATATTTAATGATTATAATTTTTGTCTTTGAGTTTTTGTTAACTTTTAATATTTCAGTTGAATCTTTATTATTATATTCAATAATATAACCTCTTTTCTATTTTATGTAATTTATAAAAGAATTTTTTAATATATTAATTTTTTTTATAAATATTTACCATATCCATAATGTTTATCAATATTAAAAAACTAAAGAAATTATACATATAATTTGGTTTTAGCATCAAATGTGTATAATCATCATAAAATAATTTTTCAATTTAATTTCATCTTTCTTACTAAAATTTGAAATTATAATTTACCAAGGAGAAGAAGAGAAATAGGTTTTTTCTAATTAATTATATCTAAGAAAAGAAAAAAAATATTAACAAAATATAATAATTTGCAATTATAAAAATTAATAATTCTTTAATGATTATTTAAAAAAATAAAATTATACTTATATCCAAAAAAAAGTTAATATAAAAGTTTAAAAGGAATTTAATAAAAAAATAAATAAAAAAATCTAATTGAAAAAAAAGTAATAAAAATAGAATAATAATTATGACATATAAAAGCGAGGAGACATCTCATATAGAATAAAAAAAATTTAAAAGTAACCTTCTCTTTATTTTATTCTACTAAAATTATATTCTCTTATATTTATTTATACAAAGGAACTAATTAAATTTATTTTGAAATTAAATTATAATATTTTAAAAATGTTTGAAAATGAATATATTCCTTTTATAAAATGTTCAGAATGTAAAACATTTCCATTATTTGATTTTAATTTTGAAAACTTAATTAAATATCAATGTCATAATAAAAAAATGGAAGAAATAAGTTTAGATAAATAAAATATTTTATGTGAAAATATTCAATGTTAAAAATGTAAAATTAAAGAATTAGATATAAATGTTATTGTGAATTATTTTGTAAAGATGTTTATTTATATCATATTTTAATTTCAAAACATGACCCAATAAATATTCAACAAATTAAATTAGAAAAATTGTTAAATATTATTGTTTTGATTGTAAACAAATATTTGATGAACAATATACACCCAAAAACATAATTTTATTAATTATAATAAATTTATAAAATTTTTGAAATTTTTATCTTTAAAAATCTGAAAAATCAAAAATATTTAAATAAACATATTATTCAAATATTAAATTCAATATTTTATGCTTCTTCAAATTATATTAAACAAGGAAATTATCAATATTATCTTAATTTAAAACATTTTATTATTTCAATATATTTAAAAATTATTAATATTGATAATAAAAAAGGAGATTTAAATTATATTAAAGCTAATTATTTAATTAAAAAAATTTAAATAAGAAAATAACAATTATAAATTAGGAATCAGGAATAAAGAAATTTTATGAAAATATATTTAAATAAAAAAAGAATAGAATTTGAATTCCAATTTGAAAAAGAAGAAAATGTGGAATTATTAATTTTATTTCATAAATCATTAATATAATTAAAAAATATATTTTCTGAATGTTCTTTTATTTCTTTAGATTTATCTAATTTAAATACTAATAATATCATAATGGAATATTCTCTAAATATTCTTTTTTAACTTCTTTAAATTTATTTATTTTAATAATAATAATGTTAAAGATATGTGTGGAATGTTTTCTAGTTGTTCTTCTTTAATTTCTTTAAATTTATCTGGTTTTAATGCTAATAATGTTATAGTTATGAATGAAATGTTTTCTAAATATTCTTCTTTAATTCTTTAAAATTATCTAATTTTAATATTAATAATGTTAAAGATATAATTAGAATATTCTCTGGTATAAATAAGAATTGTATAATTATAGTTAATGATAATAAAATTTTTAAATTGATTAAATTATTTGATTTTATTTTTTTTAATATATTTACAATATTTACTGTTTATTTTAAAATAATTTAGTAATCTTTTTTATTAATTATTATTTTATTATCTTTTTTATTATAATATTAATTTTTTATGTTTTTCATAAAGAATAATTTTTAAAAAAAAAATATACTTTAAAAAAAAAATAATAAATCATCCTCAAAATTACCATAGTTTCTGAAATAAAACGCACCCTTCATAAATAAATTTTTAGAAGAATTTTTTCAAAATTTTATTCCTTTCCTAAAAAATAAAAAAGTCTCAAATTCTTAAACAAATCCTTCTCTTCAATTTTTTAATTTTGTAATTTTTAATCATTTTAAAAAATTATTTTTATTAATAAATATTAAATAACAAAATAAACCGGTCTCTCCATTTTGGAAAAATTGGATATTCCAAGAATAAACCATTTTTAAATTTAAAAGTTTGAGACCATTTACTTAGGGATATGATAATTAAAAAAGAAAAATAATCTTAATGAAATAGCTTATTATATAAAAAAATGGAATAACTAATTTTATAATATTTTTTGTGTTTTTTTCATTTATTATTATATTGGTAAAAGTAATATAAACACATTTAAAAAAATTTATTTAATAATTATTTTTCAAAATTAATATCAATTTAAAAAATTATTTGATTCATGCATAATTTATTTTATAACAAATGAAAAAATTCACATTTGGGAAAAGAAACATTTAATAAAACCTTTAAAAAAATTTTTTTATTTTATTTTAAATAATATATTTGATAATTTTCTATATTTATTTTTCTTGTTATCAATATATGTATAATAATTTAGGATAGATTTTAATCGAATTTATATTTATCCTAACATAATTAAAAGAGAATCGTTAAAAAAATATAAATTTTATAATAGAAAGTTTATGAAAAGAAATAATTTATATATTAGAGAAACCATTTAAACCAATAATTATCATATGATTTTTTAGATAAATTTTTTTCATTTTTAAAAGTATTATTGAAGAAAAAAATATATATTAATTTTTATAAATATAAACCAAATATGGATTGAACTCTTTTAAAAAACAATTCAATATGTCTACAATAAAAGTGGTTAAACTAAATAAGGATTAAAATAAAATTCTACCCTATGTTATAAAAATGGAGAATTTATATAATTTAAAGTGTAAGTGAAAAAAACAAAAAATTAAAACCTTTATTTAAATAAAATTCCATAAAAATCAATTAAAATTTAAAAAGAAACAACAATTTATATCTAGGAAAAATTAGAAAAATAGAAGAAATTAAATAGAAAATTGAAGAATTTATTATGAAATTCAGGAATTGTAATATTAAGATAAATAAAATTTTAATCTAATTTATGATTTATTATTGATATGATTAAAAATCATTTAATAAAACTATGAAAAAATACAATTATAAATAATTAATAAAATTTCAAAATATTCTACTACTTTAATCTTTTTTTTGAAAAACAATTCTAAATAAATAATTAAATTAAATTAATAAATTATAATTAAAAAAGAAGTAATAAATAATAAAATGGGATGTTCCAATAATAATTCTATCAAAGAAATTAATGATGAACAATACTCTGTATCAAATGTAAAAAATAACAATGTTAATAATTCTCAAAAGCAAGTCAATTATACAGATGAGTATATAAAAGCCAGAAATAATAATTTATCAAACAATTCAAAGATATTCTTAGGAATTAATATTGGAGCATTTAAAACAGTTTATTCTATTTTTTCATTAAATGAAAATCAAAAATATATTTATCAAGTTCTTTTAATGAATGAATCATCAAGAATAATTCCATCAATAATTTGTTATTCAAATCATAGAGAATTTGGTGAAAATTCAAAATCATTTTTAAAACAAAATTTAAAAACATCTTTTAATAATTTATCAAGATTAATTGGATTTGATAAATCAAATGAAGAAGAATTGAAATATATGTATAGTGAAGGAAATTTAAAAAAAATAGAAGAAATAGGAAATATAAATATCATAGCTGATTTTCTTAATTTAATAAATGAATATTATTTTGAAAAACAAAAAATTAAATATGATATAACTTGTTTAAGTGTTCCTGATTTTTATACTGAAAATCAAAGAAAAGAATTAAGATTAATATGTGAAGCAATAGGAATGGAAGATATAAATATTTATAATGAATCATCAGCAATTACAATGTATTATGGTTATGCAAAATATCAAGATTTATTTGGAAAAAATGAAATGAATTCAAAAATTGAAAAATATATATTATTTATTGATATAGGTCATTCTAAAACTTCTTTTATTTTATCTAAATTTAAATATGATAAATTTGAAGTTGAATATGTTAAATTGATTCCTAATGTTGGAGGAAGAAATATTGATTTATTATTATATAATTATTGTATTGAAGAATTTAGAAAAAATAATGAATTAAAAGAAATAACAGATAGAAATAAATTTAGATTAATTGAAGAAATTAATAAAAAGAAAAAAAATTTTATAATTAGTGATGAAATTCAAATACTTGTTGATGAATATTCCAACTCTGGAGATTTAAACATTATTATAAATAAAGAAAAGTTTGAAGAAATAATAAATGAAATAATTAAAGAAATAAAAGAAGGTTTTGAAGAAATATTGGAATATATAAAAAAAAAAAAAATAAAAATTAACTCTTTAGAAATAGCAGGTGAAATAATGAGAATTCCAACTTTTCAAGAAATATTTAAAAAACAAGGATTTGAAATTCAAATTAATGAACAAGAAAATAATAAAGAAAAAAAAGACAATCACAAAAAAGAAAATATTTCAAAAACAATTTTAATTGATGAATGTATAAGTGTTGGTGCAGCTTTACTTGGAAATTATTATAATGGAAATTTTCCTTTAAAAAATTTAAAAGAATTTAATAATAAAGTAACAACAGAAAAATTTGAATATACACAACAAGAAGAATTAATTAAAGAAATTCAAAACCATATTCAAGCTCAAAAAAAATTAGATAATGTTTATAATAAATTTACTGAAAACAAAAATAAATATAAAGATTATATTTATAGTTTAAAAAAAGTTAATTCAATGAGTTATGATAATTTCAAAGAAATAAACAATTTACAAAAAAAACTTCAAAAAATTGAATATAAAAAAGAAAAAGATATTGAAGAATTAGAAGACATTCATAAAGAAATAAAAAAATATGCTATAAGAATTATAAATGATTTAATTGATGAATTGGAAGAAGAAGAATCAAATAAAGAAGATATAATTAATGAATTAAAAAAAATGAAAGAAGAAAAAGATTTTCCTTATAAAGAATTTGGGGAATTCTTTCAAAATCAAAAATTGGAAATAAATTTAATTAACATATATAAATAATATTATTTTCTTTAAATGAAGATAATATTTATTACTATTGTTTAAAATCTTTTTAAGATAATTGTTTTACAAAATTATTTTAATTTTAATTGTTTATATATTTTTTCAAATTCTTTCAAATTAAAAGTTTTTTCTTTTTTCATTTTATTTAAAATTTTTTTATTTTCATCATTTATTTTATTTTTTTTAATTAAATCATCAATAAATAAATCCGCATAATTTTTTAGTTGTTCTTCTTCTCTTAATAATTTTGTATTAATATTAGATTTCTTAATTTTACTTTCTATAGATTCAAGTTTATTTTTAATTTCTTTATCTTCAAAAATATCTTTTAAAAAATATAATTTTTTCAAAATTGAATTTTTATCATTAATGAATTTATTATATTTTGAGTCTAAATCATTAAATTTAATAATATGTTCGTTGATTGTTTTATTTAATGATTTAATCATTTCTTTTTGATAATTTTGAAGATTCTCATTTTTTTTATTTTTAAATTCAATAAAACTTTTTAAATTTAAAAGAGGAAAATTTTCTTTTTTTCTAAAAAAATAATCGAGAAGAGAAGAACCAACACTAGTACATTCATCAATTAAAATAGTTTTAGATATTTTTAAATTATAATTTTTTGTAATTAAATTTTGTAAAATTGGAGTTCTCATTAATTCACCTGCAATTTCAACATAATCAATATTAATGTTTTTATTTTCATTTATTAATTTATCTAAAACCATTTTTATTTGTTTAATTAAATTTTCTGTCAATTGTTCTAATAATGTCCTTGTTATATTTATTTTTAAATCTTCATAATTGTGTAAATTTATTCTACAATAATTTTTACATCTTCATTCATTGTTAATTAAGTTCTTATTATTTAAAGTAAATTCATTATATTTAAATTGGATAAGATAAAATAATTGTTTTGAATCTCAAATATCAACAAATTATATATTTTTTTCAAAAGATGAATATTCTAAAATATCTTTATATTTAGTTTATCCATATGACATTGTTATTGTTGTTCATTCATTAAAAAATTTTTTCATCTAATCTTTATTTTTTAATTCAAAAATTACAAAAAGATAATATTTACAAATTAAGAAAAAATATTTTTTTGAATAATTTAAAAATATTTTTATTTTCAATAAAATGATTAAAAATTAACATAAAAATATAAATAATAAAGATCTAAAAATGGTTAATTGTTGTAAACATTTGGAAAAAATAATTAAAAAATGTGATAATTTCGGAACATTTGTAACTTTTCGAATAAACAATGAAATAGAATATAAATCTGTTGTAGGAGGAATAACTACAATATTATTTTTTATTCTTGCAATATCATATACAATTTATGTAGCAATTCCTTTTATAACAAGACAAAATATAGAATTTATTTATTCAAATAAAATAATAGAAAGTCAACCATATATAAATTTAACTGCAGTTAATTTTAATTTAGGATTTGGAATTCAATATTCTGATGATGCATTAACAGCAATTTATGATGGTGAAAAATATTTTAATTTTTCAATAAAAATTAAAGAATGGATTGGAGTTGATGAAATATATGAATTTCCATTTGGATTAAAAGCTTGTACACATTCTGATTTTTATGATTTAGTAAATTTATCTTTTGATATGAATAATGTAAATGGAATGTTATGTCCAATTTTAAATGAATCTGTAAATTATACTCTTGATGGTTTATATACTGATTATTATTATAAATTTATTGAACTTGAAATTAGAATAACTGAATATGGTATGAATCATTTAGATGAAGTTAAAACTTTTATGGAAGATAAACCTATTGAAATGGCAATTTATTTTTTAGATACTGCTATTCATTATCATAATAGAACTAAACCTTTACCTATTTATATTAATTATTTAACTAAAAGTTTAGATTTAAAATTTGAAAAACATACTGAAATTTACATTTCTAGTATTGAATTTACTAATGATGAAAATTTATTTTTTAGTAATGAAAAAACAATAATTGATGCTTCTTTTGATAAAAATGAAGATTCTTTTAATTTAATTTCTTCAAGAGAAAAATTACAAAATAATTTAATTGGAAAATTTATTTTAAAAGCAAGTTCAAAAGTTTTATCTTTAAGTAGAAAATATCAAAAATTACCTTCTTTTATTGCTGATTTAACTGGTATTCTAGAAGAAATATTAATTATTACTTTATTTTTAATTAATATAATGGAAAGACAAGCAATAAATAATAAATTAATTCATAAAATGTTAAAAATAAAAGGAAGTAAAAATTATGATGTTGATTATTTTTTAACAGTATTTAATAGAGATAAATTAAATAATGAAGTGATGAATTTAATAAAAAGAGGAAGTTTTCAAATTGAAAAAAGTATAACAGGAAAAGTATATTCAAGGAGAAAAAGTATAATGAGTTTATTAGAAAATAGAAAATTTGGTTATCATCCAAAATCAAAATATCAAAGTGATATAAATCCATATAATTCCCAAAAATATAATAATTATTTAATAAATGATAATATTTCAAAAAATCGTGCAATTTCTCTTGAATTAAATTTAACAAATGAAAAAATAGAACAAAATATAAATGTTCAACCTGCAAAAAGAGATATAATACAATTATTAAATACTCCTAAAAAAAATCCAAATGAAAATATAAGAAAAAATAATTTAAGTATTTCATCAATTGAATCAGAAGAAATTCAAAGAATTGAAAATAAAAAAAAAACAATAAGTTCAAGTTCAATTTCATCAAGTAATTTAAATAATTCAAATAATAAAAATGAACAATCTGAAATAAATGATAATAATTTACATTCTGAAAGACAATTAACAACAACAAATATGAATATTAATACTGAAAATAATAATAATTCAAATGAAATTTCAACTTATAAAGAAAAAAATAAAAAAGAAGATGATGATATAATTAAAGCAGAAAGAGATTTTGCAAAAATTGGTGTTATTTCTGCTGTTTATACTTCTTTTTGTTATTGGTCAAATAAATATCAAAAAAGAAAATATGAATTATTAAAAAAAGCAGAAGCAAAAATTCATTATTATTTAGAAATATTTAATTATATTAAAGGAATGCAAGAAATTGATTTACTTAAATATTGTATTTTTTCTCAAGAACAAATTTCTTTAATTGATTATTTAGCAAAACCACCTTTAAAAACTAATAAAAAAGAAATTACTTCTATTTATAAAGAATTTGAAAGTGAACAAGTTAGTTTTGGAAAAATTGGAAAAAAAGAAATTGATGAAGTTTTTTGTGCTTATAATACTATAAGAAATAAAGAAGAAATTACTTTTGAAGATTTAAAATTATTAAGACTTATAAATGCTGAAGCTCAACTTTTAAATTAAAATTTTTTTATATATTGTTTAAGTTTGTAAATTGTGTGAGTTTCATTTTGAATATAATTATTAATTATTAAATAATTATTTTTTTTTATATTCATATTAAACATGTAAATTCTTATTTATAAATTATAAAAAAATAAAAATTTTTTTTTAAATACTTAAAATTTATATTAATTAATTATATTTGATTATATTTATTTTAGATCTGTTATTAATCCAACAGCTCTGATTTTACTTTCAAAAATAATAATTTTATCTCCTAAATTAACACATTCTGGATATTTTAAAAATCTAAATTTAACTTTACCTCTTTCTCCAAATTTCATATTATGTTTAATTTCAACAATTTGACAACTTTGTCTAATATTTCTACAATATAATACACAAATAAAATTTTGTTTTAGAATTGTATTATGATCAACAACCATAATAATAGCTGAAAATTCATTATAAATTTGTGGTAAATTATCTTTTGTACTATTATCTACAATAACCATTCCTTTTCTAATTTCAATTTGACTATCAATACTTAAACAACAAATATTATTTGGATAAATATAATCCACAGGATTATCATTAAAATAAATTGATTTAATTGTTATTTCTAAAAATTGAGCATTTGAATCAGGTCCTAAAAACATTTTTGAATTTTTATTTATTTTTCCTTTATATAAAAAACCATTTACAATAGAATTTGATTTTCCTTCTTCTTTAATAATAATATTTGTTATATAAAATAATGTTTTTTCTTCAATATCATAAGATAATTTTAATTGATTTAAATTTTGAAGAAATAATTTAAGTATTTCAATTTCATTTTCATCTTCCATTGAAATCTTAAAAATAGGACAAATATTATTATTAATAAAATGTTTAGATAAACTTTCAATATCATAATCTTTATTAATAATTTGAGGAATTTTATTAATTCCATCTCCACTGATTAAATTTTCAATATCATTTATATTTTCTTCTAAAATAAAATCAGGAGTAATATTATATTTAGTAATTATAAAAATTAAAGGAGTTTCTAAAATAACTGCAATTTCAATAAATTCTTTTGTTGTTTGAGTTAAACCCATATTTCCAGAAATTACAACTATACAATAATCAGGATTTAAAGAGCACATTCCGTATAATGTTATTTTATTAAATTTTCCACTCATATCTAATAATTTTATATCATTGTTATTTTCATTTAATTTATTTATTAAATATTCATTTATTTGAGAATTTGGATTTTGTTTTTCTTCTTCTTCTTTTTTTTTATTAAAAGGTTTATTTGAAGAAAGAATTGAACATAAAGCAGTTTTTCCTGAATTTGATATTCCTATAACAGCAATTCTAATTTCAGAATTTTTTATAATTGAAATTTCATTTTCCATTTTTCTATTTAAAAAATAAAAAATAAATGAATAAAAATAAATTAAAAAAAAATATTAATTTAAAATATAAAAAAATGGAATTTTCACAAAAGAAAAATTCATTAATAGCATTTGGTTTAATTAATATAGATGTAATAGCAGAAGTTTCAAGAGAATTATTAGAGAAATATAAATATGATTTTGAAAATAATTATTTTCCAGAAAAAAATTTAAATTATTTAGAAGAATTAGAAAAGCAACCAAATGTATTATTAGCACCAGGAGGTTCTCTTCAAAATTCAGTAAGAGTAACAAAATGGGTTTTAAATATGAATAAAGAAACAAAAGATAATTATAAAATATCAATTATTGGTTTAATTGGTGATGAAGAAAGAAAAAAAATAATATTAGATGAATTAGATAATTTAGGTATTAATCATATATTTGAAATAAAAGAAAATTCTAAATGTTCAAGATGTGGTGTTGGAATTTATAATAATGAAAGACATTTACAAGGTGAAAATAATACTTCTGTTAGTGAAGAATTTGTTAATAATAATTTAAATAAAATATTAGAACATGATATTGTAATTTTTGAAAGTTTTATGATTGGAAGAACTTATAATATTTATAAAAAAATTTCTGATGAATTTAATAAAAAAAATTCCATTGTTGGTATTGCTTTAGGAGCTAATTTTATTGTTAAAAATTTTTATGATAAAATAATTGAAATTTGTAATAATTGTCATTTAATATTTTCTAATTTACAAGAAATTGAATCATTAGCAAATGAAAAAAATGAAAATATTTTTAAAACAATAGAATCAGCTCATAAAAAATTAAAAGAAAAAAATAGATTAATAATAACAACAAATGGAAAAAATCCAGTTTTAGTAAGTAAATATGATTATAAAAGAAATAAAATGGATTTTATTTTAGAAAGTTTTCCAAATAAAATTGAACAAAAAGAAATTATTGATACAAATGGAGCAGGTGATTCTTTTTTAGCAGGATTTATTGCAGGTTTTATGCAAGGAAAAAATTTAGAAAATTGTTGTAAAATAGGAAATATTTGTGCAGAAAATATAATAAAACATATGGGATGCACATTTGATAAAAATGAAAAATTAAATTTTGAAAATTAAAAATTAAATTTAATATTTAAAAAAAAATATAATTTAACAAATAAGTGAATATATAAAATAATTTAAAAAAAAATGTTAAAAAAATTAGATAATGAAACAATATCACAAATATGTTCAAATATATCAATTCCCTCAGTTCCAGATATAATAAAAGAATTAATGGATAATAGTTTAGATAGTAAAGCAGATACAATAAGATTAGAAATTGTAGAAGGAGGAATTAAACAAATATTAATTTGTGATAATGGATGTGGAATTAGCGCCTTAAATTTTGATAAATTATGTCAAAGAGGAACAACTACTAAATTATATAATTTTGAAGATGTTTTTAAAATTAAATCTTTAGGATTTAGAGGACAAGCTTTAAGTGCTATTTGCTTTCTTTGTGATATTATTTTAATTACTAAAACTAAAAATGATAATAATACTTATTTTATTTCTTATAATAATAAAGGAGAAATTATAGAAAAAAAAATTTTGGATGAAAAAAATAAAGATTTATTTTATATTCAAAGACAAATTTGGAAAAATATTTCTGGGACTATTTTAATTATTAATAATATTTATAAAAATAATAAATTAAGAAGTCAAATATTAGAAGGAAAACAAAATAAATATATAAATGAAATCACTGAATTAATGCAATCATATACTATAATTAATACTAATATTAAAATCGATTTTTACTCGGAAATTCATGGAGAAAATAAAGGTATAATTTCAACAATTAAAAATGATAATTCAATGATAAAAAGAATTTCAATGATTTTTGGAAAAAATTTTGCAGATAAATTATTAAATATTTTTTTTGAAAATAAATTTATTAAAATTGATGGCTATATATCAAAAGATATTCAAAGTGGTTCTAAATTTAATAAATCAAAATGTGTTAAAATGTATTTTGTAAATGGAAGAAAAATTGATAACATAAAAAATTTTGATAAAATTATTTTAAATATATATAGAAAATATAATAAAGATGCGAATCCAAGTAGAATTATTAGTTTAACTGTTCCTGAAGGACAATTTGATATAAATTTAGGAGAGAAAAAAAATGAAGTAATGTTTAAATATCAAAAAGAAATTTTATCTTTTTTTGAAGAAAATTTAGAAAAATTTCATGAAGAAAAAATTAAATTATTATCTTTAAATGGTATTAATGAACCAAATCAAAATAAAGATATTTCTGAATTTTTAAATAGAAAAATTATTAAATCTAAAAGAGAAGATGATGATAATATTGAAGTTAATTATGAAAAATTAAATGGAGGAAATTTTAAAAGTTATAAAAAGAAAAATTCTGATATTGAAATGGAAAATATTGAAGATAATAATAATAAATATATTAAAACTTCAAAAAATATTAATAATCAAAATGATTTTTTGGATAAAGAAGATGATATAAATTATGAAAGTTATGAAGATAATAATATAAATATTAAAAAAGAAAAGATTATATCTCCTATAAATCAATCAAATAAAAATAAAAAATTAGAATTATTAAAAATATTTTCAATTAGAAATAAAAATAATAATAATAATAATAAAATAAAAAATAATGAAGATTATGAAAGTAAAAAAGAAAATAAAATTGAGATAAAACCTATTAATAAAAAATTATTACTTCTTTCAAAATTTTCAACTCCAAACCAAAGTAAAAGAACTAAAACTACAACTCAACAAACAGAAAACAAATCTGATGATTCAAAAAACAATTCACAAAATGATAACAATAATTATGATATTGAATATGAATATATAAATAATAATTTAGAAAATGAAATTGAAGAAAATGAATTTTTTGAACTAGATTTAAATAACATAAAAGTTTCAGAATTCCAAAAAAATAATATTTATTCAGAAGAAAATTTAAATTTTTCTTTTAAAGAAAGTCAAAAAGATAATAAAGAAAAATTAATATTAAAAACAATAGAAAAAGAAGATTTTTTAAAAATGAATATTATAGGTCAATTTAATAAAGGATTTATATTAACTTCAATAAATAATTCTATATTTATAATAGATCAACATGCTTCAGATGAGAAAAAAAATTATGAATATTTATTAAATAATTTAACTTTAACAAAACAACCAACATTAATTCCAATTAAAATAGAAATGTTTTCAATAGCAGAAAAAAATTTAATATATTTAAATAAAGATATATACTCTCAATTAGGATTTGAAATAAAAAAAGAATTAGATGAATTATATATTTTTACATTTCCTTCAATATATTCATATAGTTTTAAATATGAAGATTTTATAAATATTGTAAATAAATTAAAGGAAAATAATTTTAAATTAAATGAAGAAAAAACTGTCAAAAATGATTTAATTAAAAAGTTATTTTTATCAGATAGAGTTTTAAAATATATAGCTACGAAAGCTTGTAGAATGTCTATTATGATTGGTGATTCTTTAAATGAAAAAAAAATGAAAAATATTGTATATAATATGAGTAATTTAATATCTCCTTGGAATTGTCCTCATGGAAGACCTACTATGAGATTTTTATGTAATATTTATAACTCTTTTAAATAATTTAAAGAAGTTTTTTATTAAAATGATAATTTTTAATTTTCAAAAATAATATATAATATTTACTTTTTTTTACATGAATTATAAATAATTTATATTTTTTTAAAATATTTTTATATTTTATTTATATATTATTTTTTTGGATGTTTTTCATTCAAATCATTTATCAAATTTTGAATATTTTCTAATGATTTCATATTTAAATTATCTTCATTAAGTAATTTTTTGATATCATTAACTTCATGAATATCTTTATTATAACTTTTTTTAAGTGATTTTTTCATTACATTTAATTCTTGTGTTAAATTATATTCTAAATCTACTTTATCTTGATATCTTACATATCTTTGAACTTTTTTTTTAAATAAATCTTTATCTTTGATTTTCAACCTATAAATATCTCCAGTATAAACTTCAATATTTTTCTTTATTATATTTTCATTAATAAAAAAATGTCCTAAGAAAAAGGATAATTTATTATTAACCCTAATTCTATAAGTTAGCATATTATTTTTTAAAGCTTTATTATTTTCTTCAAAAATTTTATATAAATCAATAATATATTTCATATAAAAATTATTTTGAGAATTAACTTCCAATTCAATTTCGGGAAAAAACAATTTTAAAGTAACAGGTTTATTTTCAATACTATATTTTTTTTCAAAAATAATAATTTTTTCATTATAATCAACACAACCTTTTGGTAAAATAATTCCTTTAATTATTTTATCATCATCATAAATAATTTCATAATTTAAAGAGTAATAATTATAAAAATAAAAATTTTTTAATTGTTTTATTGGGAAATTTCCTTTAACAAAATTACCTAATAATGCAGAACCAACGCTTGAACATTCATCAATAATTAAATTTTTATAAATTGTTAAAAAGTTATTTTCTATTATTTTTTGTAAAATTGGAGTTCTCATTAATTCACCTCCAATTTCAACATTATCAATAAAAATAAATTTACTTTTTGCAAAATTTAAAACTTGAATTAAATTGTTTTTAAATATTTCAAAAAAATTAGGAAAATTGTTTGGTAATAAGTCAAATAAATTTTCAAATTTATCTCTTGTAAAATGGATTTTTAAATCAATATTTTGAAAAAAAGATTCAATTGAAATATATACTTCATTTAAATTTGTTAATTTTTCTCTTGCATTTCTAACTTCTTCAATTAATCTATATTTTGTTTTGGCATTTATTTTAAAATTAGTAATTTTATTTGTTTCTTTAAATTTCATAATACAATATTTCGCTATTAAATAATCTAAATTTCTTCCTCCTAAATCAGGATTACAAAATACATATTTTACTTTAAATTCATTATATTTAAAATGAGATAAAATAAAAGAAGTTTTGGAATGGCCAGAATCAATAAATAATATATTTTTAGTTATATTTTTATTAATGATATTTTGTTCATTTACAAAAATATTTTTATATTGAGTATATCCATAATACATTGTTATTGAATTTGATTCACTAAATATATTTATATCTTTCATATTTAAAGCCTCACAAATTAATCTTAAATTTCTTCTTTGAGAAAAAGAATAATAATCAGGAACAGATAATGAACAAGAAGTATAATTAATTTTTTCTTTTTTGAAATAATATTCATTTATTAATTCAATAAAATCTGCAATAATATTATTAGGTGTTATAATTTTTTCAATTTCATTTTCAACATAAAAGAAAAATTTATATTGGTTAATATCTTTCATTAATGGAAAAGCATAACAATATTCTTTTTCATATAATTTAATAGTATAATCAAATCCAAAAATTCTAGATAAATTATTATAAGAAGTAATTAAATTGTCTTTTAAAAATGGTTTTGCATTTTCCCCATATACTCTTATATCTTTTGTATAACATAAAATTGAAGGAATTGTTCTTGAAGTTTCATTCATTAAAAGAACATTCGAAACATATTTTTCATCTATTTTTGAAAATATAGAATAAACTGTATTTAAAGCTCCTATATCTATTCCTAAACTGATTATTTCATCTATATTTATAATATTACTATTATAAAGTATATTACTTCTTGTTATTATATGATTTTCCTCAAAAAAAATATTGTCTTTATTTATTGTATCATTTTTATTATATGTTATAATTTTATTATCATCTGAAAATATATCATCATTACTTATTGTTTTATTCTTAATATTTTTATATATTTTATTATCATCAAAAAACATATCTTCGTTAATAGAACTTTTTGTATTAATTTTATGTGTTTTCATATTTTCAATTTCATCAAAATTAATTGAGCTTTTTGTATTAATTTTATATGAAATAAGATTTTCATGTTCATCATGATTTGAACTTTTTGTATTAATTTTATGAGTTTTAGTATTATCATTTTCATCAATATTAAATGAACTTTTTGTATTATTTTTATGAATTTTAGTGTTATCATTTTCTTTATTATTAATTATCTCATTTTTATAAATTTTATTATTTCTATTATTTTCCCTTTTGTTATCATTATAAAGGTCATTTTTATGAATTGAATTATTAAATAACAATATCTCTTCATTATTGCTTATATTATTCTTATTTCTTGATTTATTTTTTAAAACAATATTTTTATCATCATTAATATTTTGATTATTATATTTAAAACTAATTTCTTCAATAATAAATTTATTGCCCTGATTATTAATATTATTTTTTTCAATAACTTGCTCTTCTGTTATATTTTCTTTTTTAATTATATTATTATCTTTTACTTTATTTTGTAATATAATATTATGGTTATTTTGTTTTTGAAGAATATCATTATTATTTATTAATTGAGACCCAATTTCAGATTCAGTCTCAGATTTATTTGACCTAATAATTTTTGAATTATGATGTTCATTATTAATTTTATTATTTATAAAAATATTTTCTGCTCTTGTTTTAATTAATGAAGTTGATTCACTTAATTTATTTTGATAATTTCTTTCAGTATTGATAGTATTTGAATTTGTATTAATATTTTGTTGTAACCAATTTTTTTGATAAAATTTTTTTTTTTCATCAACTATAAATAAATCATCAAAATCTTTAATTTCTTCCATTGGAGTATCAGGCTTTGGAATCAATTCATTTCTATCTTCTCCTCTAATACAGATATTACTTATATATTCAACTGAACATCCCATTTTAAATTTTATTATACTTTTAATTTTTTTTTAAATTTATTATTTAATTGAGAAAAAAATAAAATTATTGATATTCATTTAATTTTTGTAATATTTCATTATTATTTGTTTTATTCTTTATATTATTTATTATAATATTAATATCATTTTTAATTTCTTTAACTAATTCCTCATTTAAATTTTTTTGTATTTTTTTTTCTAATTTATTTAAATTTAATAATTCATCTTTTAATTCTTCATTTTTTTCAATAATATTTTTTATCAAATAATAAGTTTTTGATAATTCCATCTTTATATTTATAAAATAATTATAATTTAAATCAAATTTTTTTTGATTCATAATATGTTTTTTATTATTTTCTATAAATTCCTTTTTATTATTTAATGTTATATCTATTTTAATTTCTTCATTTTCATATTTAATTTTATAAAATAAATCATGAATATTTATTTTAAAAATTATATTTCCTTTATACATTATTTTTGATAAATTATTTTCATAAAATTTAATATTATTCTCATATAATTCAAATAATATATTTTCATTATTATAATCATTTAAATAAATTTCTTTTTCTTCATTAATTCCTTTATAAATTAAAATATTTTCTAATTTCTTATTTCCATAATTTATTTTATAATAAATATCATAATAATTGAAATGAATAAAATATTTTAAATGTTGAATAGGAAAATCTTTTAAATAAAAATTATTTAATAAAGCACAACCAACACTAGTACATTCATCAATTAAAATAGTTTTAGATATTTTTAAATTATATTTTTCAACAATATTTTGAAAAATAGGAGTTCTCATAATTTCTCCACTTAATTCTATTTCTTTAATATAATTATATTTATTAATAATTAATTTAAGATATTCTTCAAATTTATTTAAATAATCAATAATTAAATCTTCATATTTTTGTCTAGTTAATATAATATATAAATCTATATCTTTATAAAAAGATTCAACTGAAATATTAATTTCTGAATTAACAGTTAATTTAATTCTTGCTTTTTTTATTTCTTCAATTAATCTATATTTCATTTTATCATTAATAATAATATTATCTTTATCTTTCATAAATTTATTAATACAATAATTATATATTAATTCATCAAAATTTCTTCCTCCTAAATTATAATCACATAAAACATATTCTACTTTAAATTTATTATATTTAAAATTAGATAAAATAAAAGAACTTTTAGAATGACCTATATCTATAAATAATATATTTTTTTCAATAGTTGGATCTATTTTATTTTCTTTATTTAAAAATAAATCTCTATATTTAGTATAACCATAATACATTGTTATTGCTGAAGATTCATTATATATATTTACATCTTTCATTTCTATAGATTTAAATATTAATTTTAATTCTTGTTTTTGATTTGAAGTATAAAAATCAGGAATTGAAATTGATGAAGATGTATATTTTATATTTTCTATTTCAAAATAATATTCATTTATTAAACTTAAATAATCTGATATTATATTTTCACTTCTTATTTCTTTTTTTTCATTATTATAAAATTTCATATCTTTTTTAAATCCATATTTTATTTCATTTTCAAATAATTTATTATTTTCATTATATCCTATTAATCTAGATAAATTATTATAAGAAGTTCCTAAATTTTGTTTTAAACAAGATTGACAATTTTCTCCAAATAATCTATGAGTTTTAGTATAACAAATAATTGAAGGAATTATTCTTGAACTATTATTCATTAATAATACATTAGATATATATTTATTATTTACTTTACAAAATATTGAATAAACTGTTTTTGAACTTCCTATATTTATTCCAATACTTATTCTATCTTTATTTTTATTAATTTCATCTACTTTTTTTTTTTTTCTTATGTAGTCTGTTGATTTACTTTTTTTATTTTTATTTGAGACTATTATTTCTTTAATCTTTTTTTTAGTTTCTCTTTTATTTATTTTTTTTATTTCATTATTATTTTGAATTTCTTTAATTTGATGATTGTTTTCATTTTGATTATTATTTTTTATATTACTTATTTTATTATTATTATTATTTTTTTCTTTTTGTTTAACATTTGATTTATTACTTATATTATAATTCTCTTTTTTATAATTATTAATAATTTTATCATTACTTTTTGCTTTTGCTAAATTATTTAAATTAATAATATAAACATTTATATTATTTTTATTTTTTTTGTTTTTTTTTTTTGAAACACTTCTTTCTTCTTGATTAAATTTTGGTGTTGTAATTTTTTTATTTTGTCTCTTTTTACATTCTTCATTTTTTGATTCAATTAAATTTTTATTTTCTTTATTGCTAGAATAATCAAAATTATCTAATTTGTTTTTTTCATTTAAGAAAATATTTTGTTTATTTTTTTCCATTGTTTCGAAAATTTTAATTTCAATTTGTAAATTTTCACAATGATTATGTTCAAATAAAATATTAAATAAATTAGAATTTGTTTTGTTTAAAATTTTATTTGTTGATTGAGTATAAATTAAATTTATTAATGAATTTATATTTTCAAAATTTTTACCATTCTTTTTGAAAAATATTTTTGTAAAATCACTTTTTATTATTGGTTTTCCTATAAACCTATTAATTAATTTTTTAACTTTTTCATTTTCTCTTTTACTTAAAATTTCACCGAATTGTTTATTTAATTCTTCATTAAGAGGAATTTGGTATTGCTCTTTTTGATTATTATCCCCTCCCATTTAATTTAATAGATAATGTTTTATTGTTAAATAATTATAAAATAATTTTAGAAAATAACTTAAAAATATTTGTTAAAAGAATAAATAATATTCTAATCCAAAAATATTAATATGAAAACTTATTTGATTTCATTTTTTATAATTTTCTTTTTACAATATATTTTAGTTACTTCAAATGAAAATACTCCATTTGAAGAAAATGAAAAATCTAAAGATGGAAAATGTGAAGAAAAACATAGTAAAGGATATTGTAATTTTCAAAAATACGGAAAAAAAGTTATAATAATTATAATATGTATAATAATAATTGGACCACTCATAATAGTTATAATATATAAAATTTTAAATTCTAGAAATAGAATTATTAATAATAATGATAATCAAAATCAAATAGATAATAATAAAAATAAGATAAAAAAAAAAAAAATATATTTACTTTTAAATATCTTGAAACCTATTAATTATAATAAAAAATATGAAGAACATGGTTCAAATTGTACAATTTGTTTAGATGATATTAGTAAAAAAGATATTATATGTTTTACTCCTTGTTTGCATGTTTTCCATTATAATTGTATTAAAGATTATATTATGAAAACTGATAATTGTCAATGCCCAAATTGCAAATTTAATTTCTTTTCTATAATTGAAAATCAAAATATTAATTATGAGCAAATAAATGAAAATGATATTAATAAAAATTTAACAATTGAAACAAAATTTGAGAATAATATTGAAAATAATAATCAATTTAAAAGTAATGCCAATAATGATTTAAATATCAATAATATAGTGATAATTTTTTCAAATCCAAATAAAGAAAATAATAACGAAGAAAATAAGAAAGAAGAGAATAATAAATTAGATATTAATAATAATATCATTGCTAATAATTTAAAAAATTCAATTAATGAAAATATTTATTTAGGAAATAATAATAATAATAATGATAAAATTAATAAAAATAATAATAAATTTAAGAAAAATAGAAATAAAAATAATGTAAATATAAGTAAGATAAGTTGTAATACTATTTATAATTCATTTAATTTAAATAATTTAACAGAAATTAATTTAAATAATGAAAATCATAAATCTTCAAATAATATTCAGGAAAATTTTAAAATAAAACTTTATAAAGATATTCATAAAAAGATAGAAAATGAGATAAATGATGATTCTGAAGAAAAAAAAAATAAGTTTTAATCTAAAAATAAAATTAAAATAAAAATTTTTTTGAATTTATTGTAAATAATTGATAAATTTAAACAAATAATTTAATATAATAAAATTTTTTTTTAAATAAGAAATCTAATAAAAATATATTATTTAATAATTTATAAAAATTGTAAACTTTCTATTACAAATGTATAATATTATTTTTAATTCTTTTAAATGTTTCTTTTTAATTGAAGAAATTCTTGAAAATTGAATTCTTTAGGATTTTTATTTAAAATGTTTTTAATATTGGTATATTTTTCAATCAGTTTTTTATTATTATTGTGTTTTTCATTTTTTTTTAAAAATTTTAATTCTTTATCAATAATTTTAATTAATTTTTCTCCAATTTCTTTTTCAATATCTTCAATTTTTTTATTTATTTCAGCCACATAGTCCAAATTGACTATATTTTCTCCTGTTTTATGAAAATATAATTCTAAATCTTTTATTTTTTTGAATTCATCATTTAATTCTGGAATTGTTTCAATATTTCCTTTTATACTATAAATTTTTTTTGATATTTTATTTTTTTTCTCAATCAGATTATGGTATTTTAAATCATTTATTTTATGTGATTTAAATATTTGAATAATATTAGAGGAAAATTCTTTTTTTTCTTTAGATGTTTTTATAATATTATTATTTTGAACAAAATGTATTTTTGCTTTTAATTCTTGACCATTAAACATTATTTGTTCATTAATTAGTTTTTGTTCTTCATTTATTTCAACTTTAAAAATAAGAGAATTATTTTTTAAAATTTCTTTATTATCTTCAAAAATTTGAAATAAATCAATTTTAAATTCCATTAAAGTTAAAACATTTGTCATTGATTTAACATTATTATTATTATTTTTTTCATAAAAAAATTTAATATAAATTGGACTATTTTGAAAAGCAAACTCTTTTAATAATTCAATTTCTTTTTTATTGTAATATATAGTTCCAATATCCAATATAGTGTTTTCATGAATTTTAAAATTATTCAAAAATATTTCATATCCAATTTTATAATAATTATAATGGTAAAAATATTTAAAATTTGCAATAGGTAATTTTCCATTTATATAATTACCAAGTAAAGCTGCACCAACACTAGTACATTCATCAATTAATAAACTTTTACAAATTTTTAAATTTTTTTCTTCTAAAATATTTTGTAAAATTGGAGTTCTCATTAATTCACCTGCAATTTCAACACAGTCAATTTTTATTTTTATTTTATTTGAATAATCAATTATTTTATTTAAATTTATTTTTATTTCTTTAATATATTCTTTTATTAAATCTTCAAATTTTTGTTTTGTTAATATAATTTCTAAATCTTCTTCATTATAAAATACATCTACTAATATTGTTGCTTCTGTATTTACTGTTAATTGTATTCTTCCTTTTTTTACTACTTCAAGTAATCTATATTTCATTTTTGAAGTTAATTTAAATTCTTCTTTATTTATATTTTTAATTTTTATAAATTCATCTATACAATATTTTACTATCAATTCATCAAAATTTCTTCCTCCAATATAAGGATCACATAAAACATATTCTACTTTAAATTCATTATATTTAAATTTAGATAATATAAAAGAACTTTTTGAATAACCAATATCAATAAATAAAATATATTTTATTATAGTTGAATCTACTTTATTTTTTCCAATAACAAAATTATCTCTATATTTAGTATATCCATAATACATTGTTATTGCTGATGATTCATTAAATATATTTACATCTTTCATATTTAATGATTTACATATTAATCTTAAAATTTCTTTTTGATATAAAGTAAAAAAATCTGGAACACTTATGTTAGTATAAGAAAATTTATAACACTCTGTTTTGAAATAATATATATTTATTAATCCTAAAAAATCAAAAAGAATATTTTCACTTTTTATTTCTATTTTTTTATTTTCATTTTGAGAATAAAATTTTAATAATTTAATATTTTCTTCATTTTCAAATTGAAATTCTATTTCATTTTCATAAAAAGCAATATTATTATCAAAACCTATTAATCTAGATAAATTATTATAAGAAGTATTTAAATTTTGTTTTAAAGAAGAAATAGAATTATCTCCAAATAATCTATGAGTTTTAGTATAACAAATAATAGAAGGAATTATTCTTGAAGAATTATTCATTAAAAGAACATTAAAAACATATTTTCCATTTATTTTCGAAAATATTGAATAAACAGTTTTAGAAGCTCCTATATTTATTCCTAAACTTATTTTATCTTTTAATTTTTTTTTTGCTTTTACTGTTCTCTCCGTTGATTCTTCTTCTATTTTATTTTCAGAAACATTTGATTTTTTTACAGTTTGATCTAAAGTTAAATTATGTTTAATTACTTTATCTTTTTTACTCATTATCTCAGATTTATTTAAAATATTTTCTTTTTCTGATATTTTTTTTTCTTTTGTTTTTTCTTTTTCTTTTATTTTATTCCCTTCTGATGTTAATCTATATGATTCTACTTTTTTACTAAAGTTTAATTTTTCTTTGTCTTCTTCTGAAATTAAGGAATCTTTTTTATAATTACTTAATTTCATATTTTTTTCATTTTCTATTGGAGATTTTATTTTTTCTGAATCAGTTTTTAAAAAATTATTATAAAACTTATTATTTTCCTTATGATTATTCTCTTTACAATTTAAATTTTTTTCTTTTTCATTTTGTTGAATAAATGTTTTATTTTTATTTTCATTTATAATTCTAATTTCGTTTTTTATAATAGTATGATTGACAACTTTTTCTTTTTTTTCAATTTCGCAATTATTGTTTTTTTTTTTATTTGGAACAATCTTAAAATTATTATCCTGATTTTTATTAAATTGTTTTTCAACTGAATCAATACTTATTTTATCTTCCTTCATTTCTTGCATTTCAATCTTAATTTTTTTTGTTGGATTGATAAAATTATTATTTGAAAAATCAGATTGATTATTTGTGGCATTTAAAATTTGATTGTTTTTTTTAAAGTTTCTTGTTTTGTATTCATCTATATAATCACCTATAAATCCGGATTTCTTATTATTATCTTGGTTTCTATTATTTTTTTTACAACAATTCCCCATTTAATCACTATTTTTATTTTATATTTTATTTTTAATGGTAATATTATTAAATGAAAAATAATATTTTTTAAAATAATGTTGATTTTTTTTATAGTAAAAAAGTAATATATTATTTATTTATAATATTTTAAAATTTACATATATTTTTTAACATTTATTTTTAATTTTTAAATAGTGACTTTTTCATTTGTAGGATAATTTACATTAAGGTTATTTAAATCTTTTTCAATAGTTTGAAAATTATCACTATTTTTATTATGAAGTTTTTTATCTAAATTTTGAATTATAATTAAATCTTCACTTGACTTTGCTCTTTTTTCTATTTTAGATTTTATATGATATAGAAGTTTAGATAGATTATTTTTTTTTTCAACTAATTTATGATATTGAAGATCATAACTTTTATGAATTCTATATTGTTTTTTTAATTGTATCTTAAAGTTCTTTTCTTCTTTTTCGGTTTTGTAAATTCCATTTTTTACTTTTATGAATTTTAAATAATTAATTTTTCTATTATTTACTTGTAATGTTTTAATTGAAATAATTTTACTTTCATTATTCTTTATTATTAAAAGAATATTATTTTCTTTTTTTGTATTTATATCATTCTCTTTTAATAATTGAAATAAATCAATTTCATATTCAATTAAAATATTATTATTAATCATTTTTTCAATATCATTATTATTTTCAAATGAATAAAAAAATTTTAATAAAATTGGTTTTTTTTCCATAACAAAATCATTTTTAATAGATATATTTTTTTCATTTGAAAAAATGGTTCCAAAATCAAAAAGAATATTTTCTTCAAATTTTAAATCATTTTGGAAAATTTTATATCCAATTTTATAATAATTATAATGGTAAAAATATTTAAAATTTGCAATAGGTAATTTTCCATTTATATAATTACCAAGTAAAGCTGCACCAACACTAGTACATTCATCAATTAATAAACTTTTACAAATTTTTAAATTTTTTTCTTCTAAAATATTTTGTAAAATTGGAGTTCTCATTAATTCACCTGCAATTTCAACACAGTCAATTTTTATTTTTATTTTATTTGAATAATCAATTATTTTATTTAAATTTATTTTTATTTCTTTAATATATTCTTTTATTAAATCTTCAAATTTTTGTTTTGTTAATATAATTTCTAAATCTTCTTCATTATAAAATACATCTACTAATATTGTTGCTTCTGTATTTACTGTTAATTGTATTCTTCCTTTTTTTACTACTTCAAGTAATCTATATTTCATTTTTGAAGTTAATTTAAATTCTTCTTTATTTATATTTTTAATTTTTATAAATTCATCTATACAATATTTTACTATCAATTCATCAAAATTTCTTCCTCCAATATAAGGATCACATAAAACATATTCTACTTTAAATTCATTATATTTAAATTTAGATAATATAAAAGAACTTTTTGAATAACCAATATCAATAAATAAAATATATTTTATTATAGTTGAATCTACTTTATTTTTTCCAATAACAAAATTATCTCTATATTTAGTATATCCATAATACATTGTTATTGCTGATGATTCATTAAATATATTTACATCTTTCATATTTAATGATTTACATATTAATCTTAAAATTTCTTTTTGATATAAAGTAAAAAAATCTGGAACACTTATGTTAGTATAAGAAAATTTATAACACTCTGTTTTGAAATAATATATATTTATTAATCCTAAAAAATCAAAAAGAATATTTTCACTTTTTATTTCTATTTTTTTATTTTCATTTTGAGAATAAAATTTTAATAATTTAATATTTTCTTCATTTTCAAATTGAAATTCTATTTCATTTTCATAAAAAGCAATATTATTATCAAAACCTATTAATCTAGATAAATTATTATAAGAAGTATTTAAATTTTGTTTTAAAGAAGAAATAGAATTATCTCCAAATAATCTATGAGTTTTAGTATAACAAATAATAGAAGGAATTATTCTTGAAGAATTATTCATTAAAAGAACATGAAAAACATATTTTTTATTTATTTCTGAAAATATTGAATAAACAGTTTTTAATGCTCCTATATTTATACCTAAACTTATTAAATTATTTTTTTTTTGAATATTTTTTTTTATCACGATAACTGATTTTGAAATATTTTTTTCATTTTTAAAATTTTTTATTTTATTTTTTGGTTCTGTTTTTATATCATTTCTTTTAAAATCTTTTGAATACATTCTTTTTTCAATTATATTATTAGTATTTTTGTTTTTTTCATTTTTAAAATTTTTTATTTTATTTTTTGGTTCTGTTTTTATATCATTTCTTTTAAAATCTTTTGAATTCATCTTGTTTTTTAATTGTTTAATATGAGAAATTTTATTTATTGTTGTGTTTTTTTTTTCAGGGATTTTATTCATTTTAGATGAGTTATTTAATAATCTAAATATTATTTATTTTTATATAATATTAAAAATAATTTCAAAAATAAATGATTTTTTTAAATAGTTTAACCTTTAAATTTTTGAATAAATTGTTTATAATTTTTTATATATTAGTACTTTCACTTTCATTATTATCCAAATTACCTTTAATTTCATTATCAATTTTAATCAATTCATTTTCAATGGATTTTAAAGAATCTATACCTGATTGAAGATTTTTAATTTTGTTATAAATTTTATTTAATTCTTTTAATTTATCTTTAAATTTTTCATTATTAATTTTATTTTTGATATCATAAAAAAGTTTCGAAAGTTTAATTTTTTCATTTAAAAAATTGTTGTGTTCCATATCAAATTCCTTTTGTTTTTGAATATGATTTGAAATTTTATCTTTAAATTGAATTTTATCATCTTCATTCTTTTCATTTTTTTCTTCTAAACCAAAAAAATTTAATTGTTCAATAGGAAAATCTCCTTTAAAAAAACTACCTAATAAACAAGCACCAACACTACAACATTCATCAATTAAAATAGTTTTTGATATTTTTAAATTTTTATTTTCAATTATACTTTGTAAAATTGGAGTTCTCATTAATTCACCTGCTATTTCTACATAATTTATTTTTATTTTATTATTATTTAATAATTCATCAAATTTATTATTTATTTCATTTAAATAATTTTTTATTTTTTCTTCTAAAATATCTCTTGTAATTTTAATATTTAAATCTCCTTCATAAAATTCATCTACTAAAATATTTATTTCATCATTTACTGTTAATTGTTCTCTTCTTTTTGGAATTATTTCATATAATTTATATTTCATTTTATCTGTTATTTCTAAATCATCTAAATTATTTTCTTTTTTAAAATATTCTATACAATAATCATATAATAATTCATCAAAATTTCTTCCTCCTATATTTTGAATATAATCTACATATTTTACTTCAAATTGATTATATTTAAAATGAGATAAAATAAAAGAAGTTTTTGAATATCCAATATCTATAAATAATATATTTTTTTCAATAGTTGGATCTATTTTATTTTCTTCATTTAAAAATAAATCTTTATATTTAGTATATCCATAATACATTGTTATTGCTGAAGATTCATTATATATATTTACATCTTTCATTCCTATTGCTTCACATATTAATTTTAATTGTTTTTTTTGATTATTATTATAAAAATCAGGAACACTTAAACAAGTATTTGTATATTCTATTTTTTCTTCTTCAAAATAATATTTATTTATTAAACTTAAATAATCAGCTATAATACATTCACATCCTATTTTTTCTAATAAATCTTTATTTTTTTCACTAAACATATATTTTAATTCTTCATTATTTGGATTATTATATTCTATTATTCTTGATATATTTTTCATAGAACTATCTAAATTTCTTCTCAAAGAAGTATTTGAATTATCTCCAAATAATCTATGATCTTTAGTATAACAAATTACAGATGGAATTTTTCTTTTAGCTCCATCCATTAAAAGAACATTTGAAACATATTTTTCATTAATTTTTGAATATATTGAATATACTGTTTTCAAACATCCAATATTTATTCCTAATGATTTTATTCCTCCTTTTTTTTCTATTTCTTCTTTTAGTTTTTTTTCTAATTCTTCTTTTATTTTTATTTCCAATTGTTTTTTTATTTTGTTTTCTAATTCTTCTTTTATTTTTTTTCCTAATTCTTTTATTTTGTTTTCTAATTCTTCTTTTATTTTTTTTTCTAATTCTTCTTTTATTTTGTTTTCTAATTCATCTTTTTTGTTTCCTTCAAATTCTTTTTTTATTTTTTCTTCTAATTCATTTTTTATTTTTATTTCTAATTCTTCTTTTATTTTTATTTCTAATTCATCTTTTTTGTTTCCTTCAAATTCTTCTTTTATTTTTTCTTCTAATTCTTCTTTTATTTTTTCTTTTAATTCATCTTTTTTGTTTCCTTCAAATTCTTCTTTTATTTTTGATTCTAGTTTTTCTTTTAATTCATTTTTTATTTTTTCTTTTAATTCATTTTTGAATTTTTCTTCTATTTCCTTTCTTATTTTTTCTTCTAATTCATTATTTATTGTTTCTTTTAATTCCTTTTTCATTTTTACTTCTAATTCATGTTTTAATTGTTCTTCTAATTCTTGTTTTAATTTTTCTTCTAATTCATGTTTTATTTTTACTTCTAATTCTTGTTTTAATTTTTCTTCTAATTCTTCATTTATTTTTACTTTTAATTCTTTTATATTTACTTCAAATTCTTGTTTTAATTTTATTTCAACTTTTTCTTTAATTTTTATTTCTAATTCACTTTTTTTTTTTTCTAATTCTTCTTTTATTTTTATTTCTAATTCATCTTTTTTGTTTCCTTCAAATTCTTTTTTTATTTTTTCTTCTAATTCATTTTTTATTTTTACTTCTAATTCTTCTATTATTATTACTTTTAATTTTTCTTTTATTGTTTCTCCTAATGCATCTTTTAGATTTTCTTCTAATTCTTTTTTAATTTTTATTTCTAATTCACTTTTTATTTTTTCTCCTAATTCATTTTTTATTTTTATTTCTAATTCTTCTATTATTATTCCTTTTAATTTTTCTTTTATTTTTTCTCCTAATTTATCTTTTAGTTTTTCTTCTAATTCTTCTTTAATTATTCCTTCAAATTCTTCTTTTATTTTTTCTTTTTTTTTTTTTTTTATTTCTTCTTTTATTTTATTTTTAAATTTTTTTATAAATTCTTCTTTTATCAGAGATATTAATTCCTCATTTCTTTTTTCTTTTTCTTTTTCTTCATCTTTTATTTTTTTTTCTAATTCTTCTTGTATTTTTTTTTTTAATTCAAATTTTTTTTCTCCTTCAATCATTCCTTCCTTTATTTTTACTTTTAATTCAACTTTTATTCCTTCTTCTAATTCTTTTTTTATTTTTTCTTCAAATTCTTTTTTTAAATTTTTTTCTAATTCTTCATTTAATTTTTTTTCTAATTCTTCATTTATATTTGATTTTATTTTGATTGTTAATTCTTTTTTGTTTGTTTCTTTTTTTTTTAACTCCTCTTCTATCCTATTATTTAATATTTCTTCTAATTTTTGTTTTATTTGATTTATTAATTCTTTTTTTTTGTTTTTTAATTTTTCATTTATTGTTTCTTTTATTTTGTTTTTTATTTCTTCATTCATTATTTCTTTTATTATCTTTTCTAATTCTTCTTTTATTTTTATTTCTAATTCATTTTTTAAAACTTTTTCAAATACTTCTTTTATTTCTCCATTCATTTCTTCTTTTAAAACTTTTTCAAATTCTTTATTTATTTCTATATTTAATCCTTCATTTAAAACATTTTCTAATTCTTGGTTTTTTTTTTTTTCTAATTTTTCTGTTAAAACCGTTATTAATTCTTTCTTTATTTCTTTATTTAATTCTTCATTTAAAATATTTTCTAATTTTTGTTTGATTTCTATATTTAATTCGTCTTTTAAAACTTTTTCTAATTCATTTTTTATTTTTTTATTCAATTCTTCTTTTATTTTATTTTCTAAATCTTCTTTTATTTCTTTATTCAATTCTTCTTTTATTTTATTTTCGAATTCTTCTTTTATTCCTTGATTCGATTGCTCTTTTATAACATTTTCTATTGTTTCATTTACTTGGTTTTTAAATTCTTTTTGGAAATTACTTTCTATTAGTTTTTTAATAGATTCATTATTCAATTCGTTTTTAAAAATTTTTTCGAAATCTTCATTTACTTCTTTTTTTTCTATTTTTTGTTTTATATTTTCTTTTAATTCATTTATTAAAACTTCCTCTGATTCTTCTCCTTTTACTTTTTTATTTTCATTTTTTTTTTTTGGACCATTAATTGTTCTTTGATCATTTTTCTTCGATTCACATACTCCCATAATTGTTAAATAATTTATAATAACAATAATAAATTTTAAATGAATATTTGAAGAAAAAATCTTTTAAAAAAATTTTTCCAATTCTTTTTCTTTTTTAATTAAAAATTAAATTTTAATTTTAATTCTAAAAAATAGGAAAGATTAATAACAATTATATTAAATAATTGTTATTCAATTCAATTAATTTTCAAAATTTCTTTTTGTTCTTTTTATAAAAAAGGAGAAAATAAGAATAATGAATATATAGAATTTAATATTGTTTTAGGAATAATATAAGATTTTCAAAGCAGTGTATTTACTTTTACAAATCATATTAAAAAAATTTCAAAGAAAAATAATATTATATTAATTATTTCTTAAAAATATCTGTATATGAAAGACAATATTTACCTTGAGAAAAAAAAAATTTTTGGTTTAGAAAGTAAAATTTTTTGTTATGGGAAGAATAATTTTTAATCGAGATGAAATTGAAACAACAATTAAAATTAATTTTTTTCCTCAAAATTTTAGAAATAATTTTCTTTTAAAAAAATTAAAATAATTGCCAGAGTAATCAATGATGAAATAAGCTCAAAAAGAACATTTTCAAATTAAGAGATGAAGATAAAAAATAAAATAAAAAATTGAAAAAATTAAATATTAATTTTTTTCTTTTCATATTATCAAAAAAGTCAAAATCTTTCCCTTTCATAAACTATTTATATAATATTAATCTGAAAATAGTAAAATTTTTTCTTACCATAAAAATAAACTAAAAAATTATATTTGAAAATTTTTTAGATAAAAAAAAGAAGAGTTATTGAATGAAATGAAAATAATAATATAAATAAATAATGAGAATCAGATTATAATTTTATGATAAAAATAACTTTAATATAAAAGTATAAAAAATAAGTTATAAAATGAAAAAAGGTGAATAATAATAAAAATAAATATTTAAATATTTTTAAAATAAAGAGGAGAATGG
>JAJJKW010001764.1:0-33078 GCA_023805745.1 Isotricha sp. YL-2021b | reverse complement strand
TTTCTCTTTTGTTTCAAATAAAAAAGTTAAAAATTAAAAAAATTCTAACCAAAAAAAAAGAAACTAAAAAAAAACTTAAAATTAAGAAATTATAAATTAAGAAATAAATAAGTTAACATGAGCAAAAAAAAAGCTCAAAAATAAATATTAAAAAGATTAAAACTTTTAAATCTTTATTTTTTAATTTCATTTATTCTTTTATAATTTAAATTTATTTTTAATTACTTTACATTTTAATAAAAAAAAAAAATAAAAAAAAAAATATTTTAAAAAACAGATAAATGGAAACTCAATGTGTTAAATTAATATTACCAAATATTTACAGAGAAATAGAAGAGGAGAAAGATATATTCAATAAAGCAAAAAAAATGCTTAAATTTAAAAAATTTTATCGAACTTATAGAATTAAAAAAAATGATTTTCATGTTGATATTAAAAAAAATAAAAAAATGCCAAATTTTATATTTAATGCTTCTTTAATTAATAAAAATGAAACTTATTCTGAGAATTTATTTAGAATTTCACATGAATTTTCAAAGATATTACATAAAGAAGATAATTCTTTAAAAAAAAGAACTGTAAATGAAGGTTTAAATATTCTTAGAAGACCCAAAAATATTAAATTTAATACTTATTCATATAATAATCATTCTCTACTAACTTTGACTAATTCTTCTTTTTTTTCTTTAAAGAAAAAAACTTAACTACTACTTCTATTTCAGATAAAATAATAAGGATTTGTTTCTTAAAACAGTTTTTTAATCCTATATATATTATAAAGTTTCAAATATATTTTTAATTATTATGATTTTTTTTGTATTTTTTAGCATTTCCCATTATAAGTATTTGAATATTTATAAAATCATTAAATAGATTATTATTTAATATATTTATATATTTGTTTTATATTCTTTATATAAAATTTTTTAAAATTATTTTATTTTATTATTCAAAGAAATATTTCATTTTTTTATAATTTTTTTTAAATAAAATAATTTTTATTATTAAACAATTTTCAAATAAAATTATTAAATTACCTTATATTGATGTTAAATTTGTTGATATATTGTCATCTCCACCTTTTATTTAAATTGATATTACTGTAAAAGTAAAATATATTCAATAAATTAATTAACAATTTAAATTCCAATAATTAATATTATTTTTAAATATTAAAAAATGCTGAAAGAAATTATACTAATCTCATAATATCATTCATCATTATATTGATAATTATTCAATCAAAATATCATAAGGAAAATTTAAAAGAGAAAACCTAATTGAATAAAATAAAATATCAATTAATATTCTAAAATTTATAATTATGAATGACAATTAATTCTCCAATTTTAAAAAGGATAATGAGAAAAAAAAATATTATATACAAAAACATTTTTAATAAAAAACCAATCAAATATTTTCATCAAATAATTAAAAAAGATAAACAATTCTATATTATTATATTCAAATCCTCGAAATATTATTAATAATCTTCAAAAACAAAAAATTTTTATTGAAATTTAAGGAAATGAATTAAGAATTTGATGTAATTAATTCTTTAAAATTAAAATAACGCAAAAATTTAAGATTACAAAAGTAAAAAATACAAATAAATAGATAAAGAAAATTGCTTATAAATAATGAATTGAAATTAAAAATATTTTCATTTGAAATGAAAAAATTATACATTAATTAATAAGGAAAAAAACTATTGAAATTTTTAATTATAATAAAGTTTTTATTCTCTTTGATTATAAAAGAAAAAAAGCCAAAATATTATAATTAAAAGTTGGAAATTTGTTAATCTTAACAATTTAATATTAGAAATTATATATTGAAAAAAAACTTGTGTTTTGAATAAAAAATAAAAATTTAAAATGACATAAGTATAAGATATGATATTTAATTTTAATTATAATAAATATTTCTTATTTTTTAAAAATAAATAAATGAGTGAGAATATACAAAATATTGAGAGTCTAAATCAAGGACTCTCTGATACTATTAAAATAAAAATAAATCAAAATTCAAAAGAAAATATGGATAAAATAGAAAATGAAAAAAAAAAAATTTTATCTAATTCAATAACAATGTTTAATACTCATCTAAATTCTCAAAAAAAAACACTTGATAAAAAAGATGAAATAGAAGATGAAAATGAAGATTTTGAAAATAATATGAATAAAAATAATCAAAATAAAATAAATAATAGTAATATTTATAATAAAATTAAAGATAATGAAATGCTAAATTCAAAAAATATAAGTGGAAAATTAATTTCAAATAAAGTAAAATTCCATGAATTTTATATAAATAATAATAAAAAAAATAAATCAGTTTATAATCATTCAAATAATAAAATAAGTACAACAAAATATAATATCTTTACATTTATTCCAAAAAGTTTATTAATTCAATTTGCAAGATTACCAAATGTTTATTTTTTAGCAACAGCAATAATTCAATCAATTCCATTAATAAGTCCATTAACATCTGTAACAGCAATAGTTCCTTTATTATTTGTTTTAATGGTAAGTATGATAAGAGATTTAATAGAAGATTTAAGTAGATTAACTTATGATAGATTAAATAATAATGAACAAGTTATTGTTTATAGAGATGGAAGATTTATAAAAAGTATAAGTTCTTCTCTTAATGTTGGAGAAATTATATTAATTTTAGAAAATAATCAAATTCCAAGTGATATGATTATTATTGATAGTAATTTAAATGATGGAATGTCTTATGTTGAAACTTCTTCTTTAGATGGTGAAAAAAATTTAAAGCCTAAAATTGCTAATAAAGATTTATCTGGTTTTATTAAAAATAATTTATCTTCTCCTTATGAAAATGTTTATAATTGTAAAAATTTTTATGGAATGAAAATTGAAGGTTTTTGTCAATGTGATTATCCAAATTCTGATTTACATAAATTAGATGGAAGAATTAATATTAGTTTAAAAATTAATAACAATAGTAATAAATCAAATGAAGGAATTCAAGAAATTAATAAAATGGATTTTGCTATAAATCAAAAACAAATGTTATTAAAAGGTAGTATTTTAAAAAATACAAATTGGATTATTGGAATTGTTCTTTATACAGGAATGAATAATAAAATAATTTTAAATTCAAAAATGCCGAGAACAAAAATATCAATAATAGAAAAAAAAATGAATAAATATTTAATTGGAATTTTTATAATTTTAATGATATTATGTTTTATAGGTTCATTACTTCATCATGAAAAATATAAAGAACATAAAGTTTTTTATGATAAATTTATTTTATTAGAAAGTTCACCTAATTTAGAAAGTTTTTTAACATTTTTTACATATTTTCTTTTATTAAATACATTAATTCCAATAAGTTTAATAATTACAATGGAAATAGTAAAAATAGCACAAGGAATTTTTATATCTTGGGATGTAGAAATGTATTCTAAAATAAGTCATAAATTTGCAAAAGCAAAAACAGTTTCAATAAATGAAGAATTAGGAAATATAAATTATATTTTTAGTGATAAAACAGGAACTTTAACATCAAATAAAATGGAATTTAAATATTGTGTTATATATGGTAAATGTTATGAATATGATAAAACATTAAAAGAAGTTCATAGTATAATAAAAGAGAATAATTATGTAAAAGAGGAATTATTATCAAATAAAAATTTAAAAAAAAAAGCATTTCCAATGACAAAAATTCCAAGAAATTATTTTGGTAATTATATACAAAAAAATATGAATATAAGTCCAAATATATCAACAGAAAATAATTTAAATATATCATCATTTATAGATAAAGAGAGTCAAATTATATATGAATTTTGGATAGCAATAGCAATAGCACATGAATGTGTTTGTACAAAAATATCAGAATATTCTGGAGTAAGTCCTGATGATGTTGAATTAGTAAAAACTGCTTATGAACAAGGATTTACTTTCTTACAATCTTCTAATGATTTAAGAAAAATTAGAATTGGAGATTCAATTCAAAGTTTTAAAGTTTTAAATGTTTTAAATTTTTCTTCAGAAAGAAAAAGAATGAGTATTATTATTAGAGATAAAAATAATATTATTAAATTATATTCTAAAGGAGCTGATTGTGAAATAAGTAAAAGAATGAGTAAAAATTCTAAAGAAGATCCTTATAGTATTTTTACTTTAAAATGTGTTGATAAATTATCTTGTAAAGGTTATAGATCATTAATGATTGCTTATAAAAAAATAAAAGAAGAAGAATATATTAAATGGAATAAAAAATTAAAAAGTGGTGAAATGGATTTAACAAAAAAAGCAAAAATTGTTGATGAATGTTATAATGAAATTGAACAAAATTTAGAATTAATTGGAGCTACTATGGTTGAAGATAAATTACAAGATAAAGTTGCAGAAACTATAAAAGATTTAAGAATGGCAGGAATTAAAATTTGGGTTTTAACAGGAGATAAAGTCGATACCGCTGAAAATATTGCTTTAAGTTGTAATTTAATTTCCAAAAAACAAAAAATTTTTAGAATTTTTATTCAAAATTCAAATGAAGAAGGAGATAAAAATTATTTACCTGAAATTTCTAATTTTTTTCGAGATTATACAATATTTGAAAATTCAATTAAAAAAGAGCCATTAAATATAAATAATAGTCAAATGAATATAAATTTATCTCAAAACCAAAAAATAAAAAGTAATAACATAAGTTACAACATAAGTAATAACCACAATAGCAACAACAACATAATAAATGGAAATATTATTAATAATAACAACAATCACAACAATGATGGAAGTGAAATAAATATATTAAACAATAATAGCAACAGTATAATAAGTAGTAACATAGGATGTAATTGTGGAATAATAAATTATGAAGAATATAAAAAAACTAATAATAAAAATAATTATTATTATTCAATAAAACAATATCCATTTAGTATAATAATAGAAGCAGTAATATTAAATATGATATTTTCAGATGAAGAAAATACAAGAAATTTTTTAAATATAGCAATGAAAGCAAGTACAGTAATATGTTGTAGAGTATCTCCTCTTCAAAAGAGTATTGTAGTAAAAAAAGTAAAAAAACATGATAAAAAAGCAATAACATTAGCAATAGGAGATGGAGGAAATGATGTATCAATGATAATGGAAGCTCATTTAGGAATTGGAATTTATGGTCAAGAAGGAATGAGAGCTGTTCAAGCAAGTGATTTTGCAATTGGGGAATTTAAATTTTTAAGAAGATTATTATTTTTTCATGGAAGAACTAATTCAAATAGAATTAGTAAAATGATAATATATTTTTTCTATAAAAATTTTGTTTTTTCTATTGTACAATTTGTTTATGCTTTTTTTTGTATGGGCTCTGGACAAACTATAATTGATGATTGGTTTATTACTTGTTATAATTTAGTTTTTACTGCTTTGCCTTTAGGTGTTCAAGCTGTTACTGATTTTGATCTTTTAGAAACTGATTCTGATTCTGTTAAAAAATTTATGCCTTTATTATATAGAGAAAGTAGAGAAATTTATCCTATTTTTTCTCTATTTAAATTCACTTTTAATTTATGTAAAGGATTTATTTTTTCTTTTCTTATTTTTTATTTAGTTTGTTTCTCTGATGTTGGAAGAGTTATTAATAAAAATGGTGATTATGGTACTTTATGGTATATGTCACTTAAAACTTATTCTAATATTATTTTTTCTGTTAATCTTACTCTTTTTTTAAGTATGAGATATATTACTTTTTTATTCCCTTTAATTATGGGAACTTCTTCTTTTATGTTATATTTTATTTTTTTAATTTTTGTTCAATATATGACTTTATTCAATTCTTGTGGTGTTATTTTTCATACTTTAAGTTGTTCTCAATTTTATTTTACTAGTTTTTTAGTCAGTTCTATGAGTTTTTTAGCTGATTATATGATTGAATCTATTACTTTAAATTTTAGTAATTCTATTTCTAATAATTTACAAAAAAATAATTTTGGTAATTATGAGTCTTCAAGTGTTATGGGATCTATGGTTGATAAAAGAGAAATGATTTCTAAAATTTTCCAAATTAATTCTAATTTAGATAATAAAGTTATTAGTAAATTAAGTGATTTTTCTTTAAGTAAAACTGATGGTTTTATTGAAGAAAAAAAGAAAACTAGTTCTCTTATTGGAAGAACTAAAAGTTTTGAAAATAAACAAAAAGAATATAATGTTGTTAATCAAAAAAATAAAAAAAAAAGATATTCAGAAGCAATAAATTTTTATAATAAATTAAAAGAAGAAAATTTTATTTTTGATAATAAAAATAATAATATACATCAATCAAATAAAAAAAGAATGATAAATACTCATTTGGATATTAAAAATTCTGATAAAAAGGTTCATACTTTACCTTTTAATTTTGAATCTTAAATTAATTTAATGTTTTTTTTTCAGTAAATAATAAATTGAATTAAGTTAATTGAGTAATATAAATAACAATATACATTTTCAATAAAAATTATAATAATTTTTTATAATCCCAGAGTAGAAAAATTTGAAATTTTAGATATTAATTAATTAGTTTAATAAATAATAAATCTACAGTCTTTTTTATAAATAAATATATTTAAATTTTTTAAATATTCTTACAAATAATTTTTAAAATTATGATACTTAATAAGTTATTATCTATATATAATATATACTCAAATAATTTGGAAAATAATATATATACAATTATTCTAAAGACTAAAACAAAAATAACAACATTTAAATTTTAATTCTTAAAATATTATCACTAAACAAACATAAAAAATTTTCAATGAAATAAAATATTAAAATATTTTGCAAGTAACACATTTACATAAATCTTGATTATTATTTGTTGAATTTAAACCTTGATAATATGTATCTACAATAACAATTTCAGCAATTCTTTGAGGAGAAACTTGATCTATAAAACTTACTTTATGTTCTTTTGAACCTTTTAAAATTTCATTTCCAAAAACATCTTTTCTTTTTTTTGAAAATATTTCTTTATCTGATCTTTGAGGTTTTAAAGAATAAAAAGATGTTCTTGATTGAATATTTTTATTAATTGAATTTTTCGAATTAATATCATTTAATGTTATTTTTGTCATATTTGACTCTCTTCTATTATCTAAAATCTTTGAATTAGAAAATAATTCATTTTCACTTTTAATATCAAATTGAACATTTTTACTTTGAGAATTTAATAATAAATAGGAAGCCATAATTTTATTTCAATGAATTTTTAATAAATTTAAATATAATAAAAATTAAATTAATTCTAATTACTATATATTAATTTTATTTACATTACTTATAATTAATTTACTTTATTCAAAAAAATTAATTGTTATAAGAATGTATTTTTCCTTTATTTATTCTTGCAGAAATTAAAGGTTTTTGAGTATTTACTGTTTGGTTATTTATAGAAAAATTATTATTTTCAAATGAATTTTTTATCATATTTTTCTTAATATATAATTGAGCATAATTAGAATTAAGTAAACTATTCATATTATTATTACTAATAAAATAATTAGAATTTTTATAATATTTTTTTTTATTTGACTTATTATTATTTATTATTTTATGATTTTTATTATTGTAAATTGTTTTTACATTAATTGAAAGAGAAGAAGATGATAAAACATTTCTTTTATTATTTTCAATAGAACTACTTTTAAAAAACATATTATCATTTTTAACATTTCTTGATTTTTTATTTTTATAATTTCTAATTATATTTCTATCTTTAATAATTTTTTCTTCAATTTCCTTTCTTTTCTTTTCTCTATTTAAATTTATTTTTTTGTTCCAAAAAGAAATATCATCAAATAATTTAGGTTTAAAAATAGAAACATTAGAATTACTTCTTCCTTTAATTTTTTGTTTACTTTTACTAATACTTTTACTTTTAGAAGAACTTGAAATAATATTTTCTTTATCAGAATTATGATTCATACTATTTCCCATATTATTTTTTTTAACTATCATACTATATTCTTTTGCTCTTTGAGTCTTACTTTGAATATAAGAAATCCAATTTCTTTCTTTAAATTTATTATTACTATTTATACATTCATATTGATTTAAATTAGTTATTATTGAATTTTCTTTATCTGATAAATCTATTATTTTATTATGTTTTTGTATATTTATTTTTTTATGAGTATTTTTTATTATAATATTTTTACTATTATTTTCTATAATATTTAAAGAAACATTTCTTTTTTTTTTTGTCAAAATTGGATTATAAATTAAAGTATTTGGAGGATTCTTTTTATTTGAATTTTGATTATTTTGATTTTTATTATTACGAGATATTGATGATGGTTTTTTTAAATTAATTGAATTTTCTTTGGATTGACTATTACTATTTTCATTAATATTTGAGTCAATTTGTTCATATATTAAATTTTCCTTATTAATATTTTTATTATTAGATAAATTCATTTGTAAATGTTTATTCAATATAAATTTACTTAAAGGTAATTGATTAAAATTTTCTCTAAATATATAATTATTAAATGTAGAATTATTTCCTGTTCTATTTATTGAATTATCATTTCTTGTTTTCTAAATAATAAATAATAAGAATTACATGAATTATAGGATCAATAGGAACTTGTTGTCTATATAATATTTCTAATCTTCTATATAATTCAATATATTTAAAATGAGCACCACCTTCATAAAATTGTTGTTCATTTGTATCTCCATAATATATTCCTTTATATTCTTTCATGTTGATTATTTATTAATTTAAAAAATATTTTAATAAAATACTTTAAAATTAATTTATAATATTATTCTTTATAATATAATTTTATTTTACTTAAAAAATAAAAAAAGAAAAATAATTACATATTAATAATGAATAGTATTTATTTGTGTATTTGGTTCAGTATATTGTAAAGTATTTCTACTTCCAATTCTAGGAAGAATTAATTTATTAGAACTTCTAATTGGATTTAAATATTTTTCAACTATATTTTTTTCTATTGAATCTTTTAATTCACTTAAACCTTTATCAAAATCTTCTCTATAAAATTCAAGTCTATCTCCAAAACTTTTAATTCTTCTTTTTTTAATTCCAAACATTTCTTTTCTTTTTGCATCATTTTTATCAATTTTAGGTTTTATTTTAATCACTTTTTTTTTATCTTCATTTAACATAGCCATTGATTGTTTTAAACTTATAGTTTTTTTTCTTAAATCTTCTTTTCTAAAATTCTCCATAGCAGTTTTTTCCATTTTCATTTTTGACATTGCTAATTTAACATGTCTTAATTTCTGAGATAACATTACAGAAAAATCTTTAACTTTATCTTCTGATAAATCTTCTATAAAAGCAGGAAAATAATTTTCAGAATAAATTGGTTGTTTTTGAATTGATTTAGAATCTAAATCAATTTTTTTATCATTTAATTTTATTTGATGATAAATTTCATCAAATTGTTTTTTTTCATTTTTTTCAATATAATCTAAATCAATATTCAAATTCCAATTATTACTTTTATCAGAAGGTAAATCACAATTTTTTGTAATTAAATATAATCTTTCTTTTGCATTTGCTTCTGTCATTGCTTTTGCATAAGAATTAATTAAAGGATTTTCTTTTCTTATTTTTTGAATAACATTATTAGTAATTAAACCTTTATATTTATCAATATCTTTTCTATAAATAATTCCAGTTTCAATATCTTCATCTTTATTTCTTTTACTTAAAAAAGGATCTGCAAAATAATATTTAATTCCAATTGGAACATCTTTATATTTAGATGCTATTTGTCTTAATTCATCTATAAATTCTCCATTTTCAGCTGAAAAAATTTTACATTGTCTATCATTACTTGTACTTATTAATATATTTGGATGAATATTTGGAAATATTAATTTTTTTACTGTTTCTCTATGAGCTTGAATATTATATATTAAATTAATTTTTACTTGAGAAAATTTTTCAATTGTTTCTTTATTAATTTCATTATTTGTAGATGATATAATTTTATAAATATCAGATAAATTATAACAATTAATATAACCAGCTTGATCACCTGTAAATAATAATTTTTTTTCTTTATTAATATCAATGGAAATAATACAAGTATTAATTTGTTTATTATCTTTAGTGAAAGAATTATAAAATAAACCAAACCACATAAATTTATTATTATTAGGTGGAAGAATAATAAATTTATTTCTACCACTTTCATGTGTAGTAAGAGCAATAGGAATATTAGGTAAACTTATCATAGAAAAAATTGGATCTGCTTTAAATAATTTATGACTATCCATATCACCATCAGCATCAAATCTAATATGATCAATATCAAAAAATTTAATAAATCCATTTTCATATCCTATAATTAATCTTGATGATTCTTCAGCAAGTGTTAATGAAGAAACATTTGGATGAATTAATTCTATTTCTTTTATTACTTCAGTATCAAATATATTTTTATCAGTCTGAAATTTTATTATTCCATCATTTGATAATGAAATTAATAAAAAAAATTTATCTGAATGTAACATTTCTATTATTTCACCATTATGACTATGAAATTCTTTTAAAATTTTTCCATTATTCATATCAAAACATCTAATTTTTCCTATATTATCTCCTAAATATAATTTCTTTAAATATTTATCAGTTGCATATGAAGTTATTTCTGAATTATTCATAATATTATCATATATTCTAACTACTTTTCCATTAAATACATTCCAAACTTTTATTTTTTTTAAACATATTAAAATAAATTCATATGATAAATAATTATAATAACATCCTAAAACTAATTGATCATCAGCTAAATCTGGATTTTGAGCAGAATCTGCTTCAAAAGTTAAATTTTTATCTCCATAAGTAAAAATTTTTTTTGATTTTGTTAAAAATATCATTTTTAAATTAGATGATATTTTCTTTTTTTTTAAATTATTTAAATCTTGTTGTAATTTTCTATTAGTATAAGTTTCATTAACATTAATACTTTGGAAATTATAAAAATTATTCATATCCCAAATTTTAATATTACCAACAATATCAATAGAAATTAATTCTTCTTCAATAGGATTAATAGCAATAGAATTAATACTAATATTATGTCCAATTAATTTATAAATAGCATTAGTATCAATATAAGGATCATAAATATAAATATCATGATCAAATCCACAAGTATAAATTAAATTTTTATTTTGATCATAAATTATTTGATAAATACAAGTATCTTGATCTATATAATATTTTCTATAATCTTTTAACATTGTATCCCATAAAATTACATTACCATTATAATATCCTGCTGCTAATAATTGTAATTTTCCTAAAATACAAATACAACTTACAGAATCTCTTTTTTTATTTTCTTTTTTCATTTTATCTAATAATTTTTCACCTCGTAAATTTTTATGATCTTCTTCTTCTTTTTTTTTATTAGAATTTGAACCTTGATTATTTTGAGAAATAACAGTTTTTGTTCTTTTTGGATTTCTTACAATAATACCTTTTAATTCTAAATCATGTTTAATTTTTGCTTCTGTAAAATCTAAAATTTCATTTTCAATATTTTTATGTTTTGTTAAATCCCATTTTAATATTTTTCCATCCATTTGTCCTGTATATAAATATTTTTGCATTGGATCCCAACTCATTGTATATTGAGGAGCAGGAGTTGATAAAATTGCACATGAAAAATTATTTTTATCAATAATATTATTTGATATTTGATTTACATTTTTAAATTCTCCATTAAAATATTTCCATGCTGATATTTTATTATTTGAACTTGATACTAATAATGTATCATATTCTGGAATAAATTCTGTTGTTAATACTGTTAATTTTTTATTTATTGAATTTTTTATCGATTCTAAACCATTATTATTTAATTTTGATAATTCTCTTTTTAATTTTTCAGGAGTTTCTATTGTATTTCTTTTATTATTTGGATTATTTTTATTATTATCCTTATTATTATTATTTTTATTTTTATTATTATTATTATTATTACTCATTGAATTTATTGTATTTAAATATTTACTTATTGTAAGATTTGTTGCTTTATTTTTTGGAGTCATCATTAATAATAATGAATCTCGACTTAAACTTCCTTTCATACGTTGATTTGTTATTTCTTCATGTATTTGCTTTTTAATTCTTTTTTCTTCTTTTTCTCTTTTAAGTAAATCTTTTGCTTTGTTATTTAATTCTATAATTTCTAATTCATTTATTTCTTGTTGAGTATCTTTAACATCAATATATGTTTTTAATTTTTTCATTGTATTTCCATCATAAAAATTTATATAACTTTTACCATCTTGAACTATTCCAATAATATTAAATTTTTCAATATAAAAAGAATAAGTTATTATTTCTGTAAAATCAGAATCATCAATATTATGTTTTGAAGCAGAATATTGTCTTAAAGAATAAGCAACATTATTAATATTATTATTATTACTATTATAAATAATATAATTAGTAAATTCATCCCATTCCATTATTCCATTATTATTTAAATCAACTTCAATAAAAAATCTACCCAATAATTTTATTAATATTTTTTCTCTATCTTCTAAATCAGGATGCCAAGTTAATAAATGACTTTTACAAATTCCAATAAAATCATTTTTATTTAAAACTCCTAATCTTTCTTTAAAATGGGATTTTAATATTTTTATTGTTATTGGATCAAATCCTACTGAAAGTTCATTAAATAATTTATTTTCTTCAATTTTTTTTTTTGAAAAAGTTGTTCTTGGACTATATATTAAAGAAAATTTCCTTATTTCATTTGGAACTTTTTCAATTTCTTTTTGAATTTCTATTGTTTTTGAATTTCCTTTTATTTTATCTTTTTTTTCTAAAGTAATATCTACAACAACTGAATTTCTACTATTTTTTTTCTTTTTATTATCAAGTATACTTTTTCTACTTGATGACACTGATTTATTTGTATTAAGATGAAGAAATTTTTTTTTCATTGATTGTTTTTTTTCTGATATTTTTGGATTTTCTAATTGTATTTCTTCATCTGAATCTTTTCTATATTCTTCTAAATTCATTATCATTTTTTTATTAGTCTTTATTTAAAATGTTTGTTAATTTATTGAATTATAATAATTAAAAAAAATTAAATAATCTATTCATGTATATTTTTGTTTTTTATTTTAGTTTCAATTTCATCAAAAGAACCTGTTTCAAGAAGAGTAAAATAAGCAATTTCTAAATTTGAAATAAAATTATCAATAGAAGTTAATTTTAAAGTATGAGCTGGATTATAATGATAATCAAAAGGATCTCTTATAAGAAATATTCCATCACGAAAAACTTTATTTGATGAACCTTTAAATTTATTCATAAAATAATCTTTAAATCCAAAATCATATTCTTTTGAATTTAATAATATATTTGAAATTTGTTCAAAACCTTCATTACTAAAAGAACAATTTAAATATATTGTATCAAATTTAATATAAAATATTACAAATTCTAAAAATTTTAAAAGTAATTCTGATACAGTTAATACATTTTTTTGTTTGATTTTTTTATTATATATTTTTTTAAAGTTTTCAAAATTATTAGTAGGAATTTTTGTTAATTCAGGATTTATATTATTTAAATAACATTCAAAGACATTAACATTATTATTATCATTTTTTCTTTTTTCTTTTACATTATTTCCAAATTTAATATAATAATATAAACTTTCAGTTTCTGAATCTGATAATAATTTAGGAAGAATAGGAGGTTCAATTATATCTTGTAAAAAAGTAATTAAAAGTAAAACCCAAGAAAAAGTATTTAAATATAATTGTTCAAAATCTTTATTAACCAATTTTGTTATTTTTATAATTTTTTTGATACATAAACATATTATTGGAAATCTTGCATCAATTAAACTATATGTTCTAATTAAACATGAATGTAAATAAGGACAAAAACCAGATAAATTTAAATCCATTTTTAAAATTTTTCTTATATCTTTAGAAAATCTATATGTAAAAGAAATTACACATATTCTTGTTGAAATTATTGTTTTCACTTTTTCACATTTTTTTCCAATTATTTTTAATAATTTATTCAAAAAATTATTTTTTTCCTCCCATTCTATATTATTTATATCTAAATAAATATCTAAATCACTATTTTTAGAAGACAAAAATTCAGTAACTGAACCATATGGATATAAATTATAATTATATTTATTTAAACAATATTTAATTTCAAAAGAAAATTCTTCATATATATCTTTTATATGAGATGGAATAAATAATTCTTTAATTTTATTATTTATTAAAACAAAGTCTTCTGAAATTTTTTTAAAAATATTTTTTTCAAGTTTTAGTAAAATTTTCATATATTTTTTTGGATTTTTATTTATGATTAAATCTTTGAAATATCTTAAATAAAGAATATGACTTCCAAAAGATTTTTGGTAATTTTTTTCAGTTATTAACAAAAGTTTTTTTTCTTTTTCTAAATTATAAAAATTAGAAATTGAAGTTAATGTTTGATTAAATAAAGATAATTGGGATTTTATAAATAAACCATTTACATTAAAATCATTAATGTTAGATTTTCTTATATTTAAATTGAGATTATTAAAATAAAAACTATCATTTCTATTATTGAATTCAATAAAATTATTAACTGGTTTATTATAATAAATATAAAATTCTTTTAAACAAAATAAATTAAAAATTATTTCTTTTGAATCATTTTTTAAATTTGAAATATAGTTTATATTTTTAAGAGTTAAATAAATGAAAAAACCAATTTTTAAAAGAAATATATAGTTATTTGGAGATTTGTTTAATTTCATAAATTCAAAAATTAACATTACTTGATATTTTTCTAATAAATCATTTTTTGATTTATAATTAGAAAAATAATTTTCATATTTATTTAAATCATCATTTTTTTCAGTGATTATAGTAAATAATATATTTTTGATTGTACTATTATTTTTAAAAGAAAATATATTATTTTTTATTTGTTCAAAAGAAGAAAAAGGAAACATATCTCTAAGAAAATTTAATATAATTGTCTTTTGATTATTTGAATAAAAAGGTAAAAAAAAACCTATTAAAGTTAAACAAATATTTTTAAAATACAATGATAATTCATTTACATTTATAGATTGAAAAATTGTAAAAATAACTTTTTTGTTATTTTGTATTGATTTTATTATATAATTTTTTATAGATTTTGCTTTATTTACTTCATTTAATAAGCTCAAAATTTTTTTTTCAGATTTTTTCTCATTATTTTCAGAATCATCAAAAACTAAAATTTTACATTCTTCACTTGAGTTATTATAAATATTTTCTTTTTTAAAGTTTTTATTTTTTTTGAAAAATATATTATTTGTTTTCTCTTTTTTTTCATTACTTTTCAATAATTTATTGTTATTTTTTAAATAAGAATTATTTTGAAAATTTGGGTTTACATTTTCTTTTTCAAAACAATTATCATAAATTTTTTGAAGAACATTTTCAGAATATGAATTTTCTATATTATAATTATTTTCTTTGAGCGATTTATAAAAAAGCATTTTTTTAGTTTCATTTGAATTTTCAAATATTTTTTTGATACTTTTTTCATAAAAAATTAAAGTCATATATTTCCATTTTAATATTTCAATATTTTTACTTTTGATTTCTATATATTCCAAAATTAAATCTTCAAGTTTCGAATAATTAATAAAATCATTATTCTTTTCATTAACAAATTTATTCAATTCATATGAAATAATTTGATTTTTATTAAAAAACTCTTTAACTGAAATTTGACAATTCATATTTGAAAAAAATCAATTAAAAAACAAAAAAAAAAAAAATGAATTAAATAAAAAAAAAAATTAATTTAAATTTTTTAAAAAAATTAAAAAAATGTCAAATAGAAATTTTCGTTGTAGAAGAGCCTTAAATGTAGCAGAAAAACCAACAGTAGCAAAAAGTGTTACACAATTTTTAAGTGGAAATAATTTTGAAAGAAAACAATCTAAAAGTCAATATAATCCAGTTTTTTCATTTAATTATCATGTAGATAATGAAAATACAGAATATGAAATGATATTTACTTCAGTAAGAGGACATTTAATGAATTATGATTTTGGTGCAGAATATAAATATTGGAATTTAACAACAATAGAAAAATTATATGATGCTGAAATTTATCATAATTTAACAAAAGATAATGAAATTTTAAAAGATAATTTACAATACTTAACAAGACAATATAAAATTGATACTTTAATTTTATGGTTAGATTGCGATAGAGAAGGAGAAAATATATCTTTTGAAGTTATTGATATAGTTCAAAAAGTTAATTATAATATTAGAATTTTAAGAGCAAGATATTCTGCAATTACAAAAAGAGATGTTGATAATGCAATGGAAAATTTAAATCCTCCAAATAAAAATGAAAGTGATGGTGTTGAAATTAGACAAAAAATTGATTTAATTATTGGTGCTTCTTTTACTAGAATGCAAACATTAGAATTTAGAAATATTTTTTATAATAATAATTTTAATAATTTAAATATTATTTCTGATAAAAAAAATGCTAAATCTGTTATTTCTTATGGTCCTTGTCAATTTCCAACATTAAATTTTATAGTTGAAAGAACTGAAAAAATAAGGAAATTTATACCTGAAGAATTTTATTATATAGAATTAAAAATAGAAAAAAATGATATAGATAATAAAAAATTAATAGTAAATTTTAATTGGAAAAGAGAGAGATTATTTAATAAATTAATAGCAACAACAATATTTGAAAAAATATTAGATTCAAAAGAATGTAAAGTAATAAAAATAAAACATAATCCAAAAACTCGTTTAAGACCAATTCCTTTAAATACAGTAGAAATGACAAAATTAATATCAAAAAAATTACATATAAATTCAAATGATACAATGACAATAGCAGAAAATTTATATAGAAAAGGATTAATATCATATCCAAGAACAGAAACTCAAAAATATAAAAAAACAGAATTACCACAATTAAAAAATTTAGTTGAATCAATGATAAATTCTAATATATATGGTGAATATTGTATAAAATTATTAAATAATGAAAGATATAATTTACCAAGATTAGGAAATTTAGATGATAAAGCACATCCTCCAATTCATCCAGTTAAATTTATAGAATCAAATGAATTAAATGAAAATGAAAAAAGAGTTTATGATTTAATAATAAGACATTTTTTAGCTTCAGTTTCACTTGATGCAAAAGGAAGAGAAACAATAATAGAAATAGAAATTGGAGAAGAATTTTTTACTTCAAAAGGTTTAATAATAGATGATAAAGGTTATTTAGAAATTTATCCTTTTGAAAAATGGTCAAATTCATATATTCCTAATTTTGAATTAAATGAAATTATAATACCAAAAATAATAAATTTACAAAGTGGAAAAACAACTCCTCCAAATTTTTTAACTGAACATGAATTAATAACTTTAATGGATAAAAATGGAATTGGAACTGATGCAACAATTCATGAACATATTAAACATATTCAAGATAGAGGTTATGCTAAAAGATTTGGTATGATTTTTAAACCTACTTTAATTGGAACTGCTTTAAGATATGCTTATAAAAAATTAGGTATTGAAATTTATAAACCTTATCTTAGAGCTAATATGGAAAAAGAAATTAAAGATGTTTGTGAAGGAAAAAGAAATAAAGATGATGTTTTTAATGATATGAAAAAAGAAATGAAAATTATTTTTATTAAAGTTTTCTCTTTGTTACAAAGAATGAAAGAGTATTTAAAACAATTTTTAAATGAAAATCAAGATTATGAAAGTCAGATTAATATTAATTTAGGAAATTTTTTTAGAAATAATAATAATCATAATTATAATAATAATAATAATAATAATAATAATAATAATGATAATAATGATGATGATAATAATAATAATACTGATGATGATAATAATAATAATAATAATAATAATAGAAAAAAAGGAAGAAGAGGAAGGAAAAAAAAAAATGAAAAAGAAAATAGAAATATTCATAATAATAAGAATTATTATAGTGATAATGAAAATAATTATTCAAATAATTTTGATAAACAACAAAATAATAATAAAATAATTAAAAGAAATAATAGTACAAATAATAATTTACCACAACCATCAGAAAATAATTATATTAGATTTTGTCCTAGATGTCAACAACCTTTAAATTTAAGAAAAAATAGAAATAATCAAAGTTATTTTTTAGGATGTTGTGGTTATCCAAATTGTAAATGTTCATTTAATATAAATAATCCTGGTTATTGTGAATTAGGAAATAATAAATGTCAAAAATGTGGTAATTTAATGTATCAAATTGGAAAAGATGAAAATGATAATTTAATTGATATTTGTTTAGGAAATTGTCTTAATGAAAATGGTAATTTTGGAAATAGTTCAAATTATAATAATAATAATAATAATAATAGTATACCAAATAAAAGAAAATATAATAAAAAAAATAATAATTATAATAATGGAAAAAAAAAGGGAAGAAGAAAAAAAAAAGATGAATTTGAAGATGATGATTATGATGGTGATCAAGAATTTTAGATAATTAAAAATAATTGTTATATTTATATATTATATGAATATTATTGATTTCTATAAAAAGAAATATTAAATATTTATTGTTAAAATTCTGAAAAATAAATTATTATATTAATTCATAAAAATAATTTATTCCTTATTTAAAGTATTTAATTAATAAAAAATAAAAAAATTAAAAAAAGAATAATATTCTATAAATTGCTTAATATAAAACCAACTAAAAAAGTGATTAAAATATATAAAAAACTTACTTAAAAATTAAAGAATGTCAACAATATTTACAGGAGAAGAAAATCCAGAAGATTATTATAATGAATCTCCAAAATTTAAAAATCCAATAATTCGAAGTAAAACTTTTGATTTAGAAAAGCATTTTCAAAATTTAAAAATAAATACAATTTCTTTAAATGAATCAAAGGAAGAAAAAGAAAATAAAAATACAACAAAATTTGCAGAAGCAACTCCAATAAATTATAAAATAATAAAACAAATATCAAATGAGAATATAAATATTAAAAAGCATAATTATTATGATAATGAAAATTTAGAATTAAATGATTCAAATAATCCTTTTTTATTTTCTATTTCTTCTCAATCTGATTTAAGTACTCCTCCTTCAAAAAATAATAATTTTACTTCTCCAAAAAATCAATTTGAAAAAGTTAAAAAATCAAAAAAAAGAAAATTTACTCCAGGTCTTTCTTCTAAAAGACTTAATTTTATTAATAATAATAATTATAAAAGTGATGTTAAATTACCTAGTGAAAGTTTATTAAAATTATTTGAAAAAAGTTGCGAAAAAAATCTTTTAAATTTGAATAAAAATACATTTTTAGAATTAATTGAAGAATCTTCTAATGAATTTAATTTTAATGTTAATGATAATGAAAATAATATTTTTAATGTTCTTGATACAAATTGTATTATTTCTACATTATTTAATGATAATAAAGAAAATCCTGAGAAGAAAAATTTATTGGGTGAAAAAATAGAAAAAGAAATTAATTTGATTATTGAAGAAATAAATAATAAAAAATTTGAAGAAAATGATTATAATATTTATATTATTAATAAGGATTGTTCAGTTAAAGAAATAGATAAAAATGAAATTTTAAAATGTTTAAAATCAATTATTTGTTTTGAACAAGAAAGTATAATTGGTGATAATAAAATTTATGTTCCAAGTAAATTTTGTTTTTTTATTAATAATAAAAATGAAGAAAAAGAAGGAAGAGTTATATTTAAATTAATAAATGAAAATATGATTTTAGAAGATTCTTTAAATGGAAATAATTTAAATATTAATTCAATGAAAAATATTAAATTAATTTCTATAGAAATACATTGTTTTTGAATGTAGTTTATTAATTATTAATATATATAAATAGATTATTATTATATATTTTTTATAGTATTATCAATTAAAAAAATAAAAATTAAAAAAAAATTATTTTATTTTTATTTTAAAGTTTTATGAAAAATTCAGAAATAGATAATATAGATAATAAAGCAAAAGAAGAAATAAATGAAAATTCTCAAATTAAACAAAAAGAAAAAATAATTGTTAGAGAAGATAAAACCAATTTTGAAAAAATAATAATAGATGCTTTTAAACAAAAAAATCCAGTTGATTGTTTCAAAAAATTAAATAGTGCTTTTAAAGACATAAAAACTTATATAAATGAAATAAAAGAATCAAATGGAAAAAAATATTTGATAAATAAAAATTTATTAGATAAAATTAATAGAATAATTGAAAGAAAATATTTTAATATAATTATTTTAATTGCACAAATATTTAATTCACTTCTTGAACTATCAAATTATAATATTTTATCAGTAGATTTTAATTTATTACTTTCATTTTCAAATTCAATTTTAAATATATCTGAAATTATAGAAGGAACAAATATTTCAATTGAATTAGAAAAAAAATGTTTTTCTTTTTTAAATTATTTAAATACAAATTTTAAATTAGAAGAAGAACAAGAAGAAAGTATAAAAGAATTAATTTCTTTATTTACAACAAAAAATAATAGTATTTCATTTCAAGATTTTCCTTTTAGAAAAAAAACTATTATTAGATTTTGTGAAGAAAATAATGAGGATGATAAATTAAATGGTATTTTTCAATTAAGTGAATATTTTAGTGAAACTTTTTCTTTAAATGAACAATATGATATGTTAATTAATCATTGTTCTGATATTTTTAAATTTATTATTAATAAACCTAATGAAATTTATAGAAAAGTTTATTTTGAATTGGGAAACTTTTTTTTAAGTTTTTTGTTTAATTATAAATATATGTTAAAATTAAATTTGACTGAAAAAAATAATATTTCAAAATATTTTTATTTAGGTGATTTTGTTTCAAATGAAGAAAAAACATTTTTTAATGTTAAAGTTAAAAATTATTCATATAATATAAATGAATTAGAATTTTTAAATCAAACATTATTTGAATTAACTGAACAAAAAGAAATAATATTAAAAAATGAAAATATATTATCAATAAGTTTAATTGTATTAAATACATTAATAATATATGAGAATTTTTTTGAATTACAATTTATATGTTATTTAATTTTAAAAAGAATTTATTTTTTATTCCCTAAATTTAGAAAAGATATAGAAGATTTATTAGCATCATCTTTAATAAATTTATGTACTTTTCAATCAAAAGAAGAAAGAAAAAATACAATTGAATGTAGACAATTTTTAAATTATATATTAAAAGAAGGTAATGAAGAATTAAAAGGAAAAATAAATCATAGAATTGAATCAAAGTTTAAAAATTTTAATATTGAATTAGAAAAAGATGAATTTATAGAAAATAATTTAATTGAATATGAAATATTAAATTTATATGATTTTAATTTAAAAACAGGTTATGCATTATATTATAAAGTAGAAGCTGGAAATGTATTTTTTAAATATATAGAAGTAGAAAATGAAAATTCATTAATTTATATAGGATATTCAACTGAACCTTATGATATTAATTTTCATTTATTTAAATATTGTATGAATGTATCAAATAATATAAATGAAGAAAATGATAATTTAAATGAACATTTTATTGAAATTGTTAAAATTGAAAGAAGTGGTGAAATTCCTGTTAAAATTATTTTATTTGTAAAAGAACCTGGGATTTATAAAATTGTTTTTGATAATAGTTTTAGTTGGTTTAAAGCAAAAGAAGTTAAATATAGAATTAATATTTTAAAATCAATTTCACAAATTAAATTCAATAATAATTCTGAGGAGGAAACTAATAAAGATATAAAAGGTGATTTTATTAATGTTTAAAATATAATATTAATTAAATTTTTTTTTTATTAATTAAGATATTAAACTTATTATATTATTTTAAGATAGATTTAAGTAAAATTAAATAAAAAAATATAGATTTTATTTATTTATTTATTTAATTTTTCATATCTTTCAAAAATTGCATTTAATTTTTCAAAAATATTATCTAAATTATCTTTTATATCATTTTTATTTAATGAATTATCAATATCAATGGAATTTTTAGAACCAATAAAACTATTAATGTTTCTATTACTAAATCCTTTTAAAAAAGAATTTTGATTTGGAGATTTATTTGAAATTCTAGATAATTTATCAATTGTTGCTGAATGATCTATTTCAAAAGAATTTTTTTTATTTTGTTTTCTAAAGGATATTGGTTTATATGAAGTTAAATTAAGATTTTTTGAATTATTATTTTTTATCCTTTTTAATTGTTCTAATTCATTTTTTAATTTTAATATTTCTTTATCTTTTTCTTTAATAATCTCCAAATAAATTTGTTTTTCTTCTTTTTCATTATTTGTTTTTTTATTATCAAAATTAATACTATTATTTTCTATATTTTTATTCGTTTTATTTTTAGTCTTTGAAATAGAAATTAAATTCAAATTATCTATTATTATTACTTTATCACTTTTTTGTCTTGAATTTTTTTTTAATTTTGATTGAGAAAAAGTTTTAATTTTCCTTTCTGAATTAGAACTATTTCTATTTGAATTGAAATTTATAAAAAGTTGATTATTTTGATAACTTTTTTGATTTTCTAATTTCTTATTTGATTGAGAAATTCCTTTTCTTCCTTTAAATTTTATATTCATATATTTATGATTCTCTCTATAATAATAAATAAATCTTACTAATTCCAGAAGAAGAATAATTTGTTTCTGTATTTTTTCTTGTTGAATTTAAAGAATTTTTACTTTCTAAACGTACTGTTAAATTTTCTCTTTTTGATTTATTCATTTTTTCTAAAATTAATTATCATAATATTTATTTTAATTAAAATAAATGTATATATTTTATATTATTAAATATTTATTTTTAATAATCATTTGATTCCTTTTATTGAAATATTTTTAAATTTATTTGTAGAAATATTAAAAGGAATTTTTATTTTATTATTCATATCTTTTAATCTTGAAGAATTAATTTGAATATTTTTTAAATGTTCATTTAAATCTGTATCAGTTTTTAAAGGAATTTTTTTTAAAATTCTTACTGTTTTTTCTGGTGTAATTTTAGGTAAATGATTTAAAGGAAAATTTGGATTTATATAATAATTATTTGAGTTTAATGATTGATATTCATTATTAATTGAAATTGGAGTATTTATATTTCTTCTATTATTATATTTATTTTCTGATTTAAGATAAATTTTTTTTTTCTCTTTATTTAAAAGAGATAATTTAAATTGACTATTTATTTTATCTTTTTCTACTAATTTTACATTTTTTATATTTTTTCCTTCACTCATTTCTCTATTTTCTTTTTCAATATTTGAATGTAATTTTTTAAATAAATCTTTATTTTTATTCGTTCCTGTAAATAAAATATTTATTTTTATATTTTCTTTTAATTCTTTTTTTTCATTAAATTTTGAATTAAATGTTATTTTTGGAATTTTTTCTATTTTATTTATTTTATTTATATTACAATTAGAAAAATCAGTAAATAATTTATTATTCTTTTCTTCACTGGTAGTAGATATATTTTCAATTTTTTTCTTAATATTTTTATTATTAATTTTATAACCTAAATCAAATAATTCACTAATTTGATATTTATTTTTTTTTCTTAAATTTATAATATTTTCAGCCGATATTTTTCTACTTATTTTTTTTCCTTCATTAAAATCATCATCACTACCAAAAATATTTTCATAAATTTTTTTCCCATTTAAATAAAATTGATGTTTTTTAATATCATTAATATTAAATCTTTTATGAATATCAACATTTAAAATCTTATTAATAATATCAAGACTTAATTCACTTAAAAAATTAGGAAATTCTAAATCACAATGTAAAATTTTTTGAAATAAAATTTCATTATCAGTATCTTCAAAAGGTAAATAACCACATAACATAGCATATAAAATAATTCCAATAGCCCAAATATCAGTTTTAAAACCATTATAATATTTTTTACTTACCATTTCAGGAGCAGCATAACAAGGACTTCCACATGGAGTTTTTAATAAATTTTCTTCTGAGCAAAAATTTGATAATCCAAAATCTATTATTTTTAATTTATTTTTTTCACTTAATAATAAATTTTCTGGCTTTAAATCTCTATGAACTATTCCTTTTGAATGAATATATTCTACTCCATTTATTATTTGATAAAAAAAAAATGAACTTTCTTCCTCATTTAATCTTATTTTATTTACTATATAATCAAATAATTCTCCTTTTGAACAATAATCCATTATCATAAAATAATATTTTTCATTTTCATATATTTCATTTATTTTTACTATATTTGGATGATTTAATTTTTTTACTATTGATATTTCTCTATGAATTCTTTCTAAATCATTTTTTTCTTTTATTTTTGTCTTTTCTAATAATTTTATTGCAACTTTTTCATTTGTATACTTATTTATACCTAATTTTACTTTACTGAATGTTCCTGTTCCTATTGTTTGTTTTATTATATAATCATTTATATTTTTCTTTTTAAAATTGTTATTTGAATATGATGTTTTCATAATTTTTTATTTTTTTATTATTTAAAATTTAATTTAAAAAAATAATATTTATTTAATTTAATTAGTTATCAATTTGTTTTCTTTTTTTTTTTAATAATTTTATTTCTTTTTCAATATTTTCAATTTTAAGTTTTATATATTTAATTCTTATTAATTTATATTGTTTTAATTTCTTTAAATATCCAATGCAATTATGATGATTATAATCTTTTAAAATATAATTTCTTCCACAAAAATCACAATCATAAAATATATATTCACAATGTTTAATATGATTTTCATAATCTCTATTACATATTTTATATCCACATCTTTTACAAATTGAATATTGATGACTACAAATTTTATCATGATTAATTTTTTCACTTTTCAAAATTTCTTTCTCACAAAAATCACATTTAATTTTATTATATTTACAATTTTTATAATGATTTTCTATTTGAAAAAAATTACCAATGAATTCACAATAATTACATTTATATTTTCCATATTTACATTCAAAAATATGTTTGCTGAAATTTTCATATAAACAAATTCTATTACATCCATCATCCTTGAAAATGCAATTTAAACGTAAATTATTTAAAACATTTTTTAATTTTCTTGAAAATTTAATTTCTAAACTATAATTTCCACATTTTGGACATTTAAGAGAATTATTTATACATTTTTTACATATTAAAACTCCACAGTTTATACAATATTTTGGATCATAAACTATTAAATTACATTTTGGACAAATGAAATTATCTAATATATTTTCACAGGATATAAATAAATCTTTTGAAATTCCTGTTTTAATTAATCTATTATTATTTATTTTGTGATAATTCATATCTTCATATGAATTTTTATTATCCATTTATTATATTTTAATAAGTAAATAATTCGAACTAATATATAAAAAATTTATAAAAATTAAAAATAAATTTTAAAGAAAATTATTTTTGTAATCAGAAAAAAATTTTAATCAAAAATCACCAAAATTAATATTTATTACATCTTAATATAAACCTTTTTTAAATTTTATATAATCATCAAATTGAAATTCATTAAAATATTTCTCAAATGTTTATGTATTATCACTTTTCTTGTCAAATATATAAAAAAATAGTTCTTTATGTTCTTATTTCATATTTTTATTTCACATTATTAATAATTTCATTATAATCAAAATTTGATTGTTTTAAAAATTTTATTGCTTTATTATAAATTAGCATATATTCAATTTGATTAATTGTTTTTTCATTTTGTAAATAATAAAGAACAAAACAAGTAATAATAATCTTTGAATCATTGCAATTTTTGTTTTTAAAATAATAATCAAATTTATTATACAATTCTTTATTATTTTCAATAAGATAATTAGTATAAAAATTCTGATTCCAATAACCATCATAACTATCTTGACTTAAAGCCATTTCTTTAATATTAAAATCTTGATTATTATTTTCAATTTCATTTGTTTTATAATAATCTTTTAAATTATCTTTATTTTCATTTTCTTCTTCTTTTTCAAATATTTTATTATTTTTTTCAAACTCTTCATTATTTAAGAGTGAATTAATATCTTCATCTGATGAAATACATCCTAGTTCTTCATAACATTCATTATCAAGACTTAAATCTGAGTCATCATTTAAACAATTATTATTTGAATTATAATATATATAATTTTTATTTTGGTTTAAATTTATTTTTTTTAATTCTCCAATTATTTTTGAATCATTTTCTATTTCAGCAAATAAAGACGTTTTTTCTGAAAGAATTTGATATTTTTTTGATAAATTAATTTTATCTTCTTCATTTATTTTATCCTTATTATTTTTTAAGATATTTCCAATTATTATTTTACTAATAATATCATCATCCGAAAATATTAAAATATCTTTTTTTGAAAATAATATATTTTTATCAATATTTTTCATTCCTTTATTATATTCTGTTGTTTTAAAGTTAATTATAAATTCTTCATTATCAATTTTTCCTTTTTTAATAAAAGAATAAGATAATATTTCATCTTGATAAAAAACATCTTTAGGAGTAAATTCATGTTCAATTTTATCATTTATTAAACTAAATTTTAAATTAATTAAATAAGGTTTTAAACATTGATTTAGACTTTGAATAATTACATTATTAATTTGATAAATATTTGAAACAAAATGATAAGAACCTTTTCCTTGAATTCCTGATTTTTCAATTAAATTTTTATCAAAACTATTTCCAATTCCAATAGAATGAACTTTAAATTTTTCACAATTATTTGAAATTAATTCTAAACATTTTTCAGAATCATAAACTTCACCATCAGTTAAAATAAATAAATTTTTAGATAAATTAATTTTATCATAATCTTTAGAATTAAATATTTCAATTAAAGGATCAGATATATTTGTTCCTCCTAAATTTGCTTTTAAATCTTTAATTAATTTTTTAGTTAAATTTACATTTTCATTAGTATATTCTAAAGGAATTTTATTTATTTTTTTAAAATTTGAACCAAAACCAATTAATTGAAAATAAGATTGTTTTGGTAATGATTGTAAAAAAAATAATAAAGATTCATATACTAATTTTATAGGTGAACCTGACATTGAACCACTTTGATCAATTAAAAATATAAATAAAGAAGGATTATCATTTATTTGATTTAATTCATATTCATTAAAATAATTTTTATTTTCATCTATATCTATTTCTTTATTTATTGGAATTTCAATTTGATTATATATTATATTCATTAAATAATTAGTTTCATCTAATTTGGGATTATATTGTTTTATTAATTGCTTTTTATTCATATTTTCTGTTCTAAATAAAATATTAATTGGTTCATTATATTGATCATTTGATATTAATGTAAAATCCAAAGTACAATTTGTATGATCATCATTAATAATTTGTTTAAATGAATTATCAATACATTTTTCTTTTAATCTTCTTGTTATTAAACGTGTAATTTTAGATTGAGTATGAATATTTATTTTATAATTTATATTATTTGATGATAAATAATTTTTCATTATTGAAAAACAATATGATAAATCTTCACTTGTTAAAAATTGAATAAATTCTGTATTTATAATAACTTTTGAACCAGGATTTAAATATCCAATATTAATATTATATCTTGATTCATTTTCTCTATATGAAGATATTATTCCTAAATTTCCTTTTGATATTGAATCTACATATTTTTCTTCTCCTTTTTTTTTATCTAAAATCTTTGAAACTATTATCTTATCGTCTAATTTTACTTCAAATTTATTAAATTGAATCTCTGGTTTTAAGGGTATTATAACATTTAACTCAATTGGTTTATCAGTTTCATTTTTATAATTTTGAATTATGTTTGTTATCCCAAAAAATTCATTTACATTTGATTCTATTTTTGTACAATTATTTTCTTCTTGGTTTTCAATAGACATTTTATTTTATTTTTTCCTTCAATTCAATTAATTCTTTTTATTATTTTCAAAAAAGTTATTAAACAATATAAAATTATGTGGAGAAATATAAATATATAATTTACTTAAAAATATAAAAAATATAAAAATTTATTATTTAATTTCTTATATTATATTTATTAACTAAAATTTATTTATAAAATCATTTTTATAAGAACCCTATTTTTTCTTTTTATCATTATTTAAGACATTTAAATAATTTAAAACTGAAGAATTACTTAGTTCAAGTCCATTAAAAAAATCAAGTCCTCTTTTTCTATTAAAATCAAAAACATTTTCATTTAAAGATTTAATTAAAAAATAATTTTTATACATTCTTTCTTCACTAATAATACATTTGATAAATTCATTTAATTTATTAATATATGAATCTCTTTTTAAAAAAATATAATTATTGAAAATTCTTAAAAATTCAATATTTTCATTTTTCCATTTTATTCTATTTTTTTTATCATTTTCATTTTCATTTTTATTTAATTCCCCACTTATATAATTATTTAAACTTATTTTTGATTTCTCAATTCCTTTGCTTAAATTTTTTGAAATTAAAATTGAGGTTATTTTTTTATCTTTTAGTTTTATAGATGAATTATCATTATTAATAATTTTGTTTCCACCAATTGATATTGATTTATCTATATATTGTTTTTTATGATGAAAAAAAATATCTTTATTTATATCATTTAAATAAATATATCTATGAAATGGGATATTTATTATTTCAGAAAATAAAAGTATAATTTTTACTATTCCAGTAATACATCCTAAAACATCTTGAATTTTTTTATAAGTTCTTACATATATATCTTCTTGATTTTGCATCCAAAAAAAAATTGAAGTTAAAATATCATAATTTGGTTTTTCTTCTTCAGAAAATAATGTTGTCAATTTCTCATTAAAATCAAATTTATATGTATTTAATATTTTTTCATTATTAAAAAAAATTTCATCATGTGTTTTAACTTTTAAAGGTTTAAAATTTAAATGATTTGTTGTATAACCAACTCCTAAATTAAATTGATTCCCTATTTTATTATGAATTTTATAATCCATATTTTTATAATCATCAATTAAAATATTATGATCTAAAAATTCTATACTATAACCAACAAATTTTTTCATTTCAGACTCAATTATTTCTTCACTATAACAATTATTATTAATTGATGAATTTTTACATTTTTGAATTAATATACCATATTTTGAAGGAATAGGAGCACTATTTCCATAAATAAGAGAAGGATAAGGATATTCTTTTTCATATAAATTATATATAGTATTTGTAAAATTATTATAATATTGTTTTATACAAAAATAAAAATTTTTAAATTCTAAAATTGGATTAAATATATCTTCAATTCCTTTTATATCTTTTTCATCACAATAATCATAAATAAAATGACCAAAACTAGTTAAATTTGAAAAATTAAAATAACGTAAATGATTTTCAACACCTATAATATTAAATAAACGATTAAATTCTAAATTTGAAGTTCCATAATTTAAATTGATTATATGAAATAATCCAGAAGGACTTAATGAAAGAGGATAAATATCCTTAGAAAATTTATTATAATAATATGCTGTGGGATTTGTTTTAAAAATTAAATCTTGAGAAAAAAAGAATGATAGGGAAATTATTAAAAAAAAAGATATTAAAGATATAAATCCTGAATAATTTGAAGAATGTCTTAATTTCCCTTTATAATAAAGACTAATTCTTGGAGATAAAATATCAAAAGATTGAAATAAATTAACCATTAATATATTAAAAATAAATATAAGCAATTCTTAAAATGTTTAATTTTGGATTATTATAATTAAAAAAATATCATTAGTTTTATAATAAATTATTATAAAAATATTAAAATTTTTCGACATTGTTTAATAAAATAATTAAAATAATTATTTATAGTAAATTAATCATTAATAATATAAAAAAATTATTTAATTTTTTGGCAAAATGTAGAAAATATTTTTATATAAACAAAGTTCCATAGTTGAATGAATTGATTATCTGAAATTTTTTTTTCAATTTAATACAATAATTATTCATTTTTTTGGATTTAAATATTTTTAAATTAAAGGAATTTATCTAAGATTTTTTCTTTCTAGATAAAAAATTTTCCCCATTAATAATATATTATAATTTTTTTTTCTTCTATAAGTTTCCAAATATTTTTACATTATCAAAAACATTTTCAAAAGTATCTTTTTCATAACATCTTATTTTTCTTGAATAAATAACAATATCTGATTATTGTTTATTATTTGGATATTATAATTGGCAAAATAAATTTAACATAATTTTCATGGTCAAAACATTTAAATTATATTTAGTTAATCTAAATAATAAAATAATTCTCTATTGCATATTTTTGAATATGATTTTTAAATTATTATTTTTTAAAGAAAATATAAAATATATTTTAGTTAATTGGACTTATCATTATTAAGGAAAATAATCCTTATTTATAATTATTGTACAAATTTATTTATATTTTATTATTTTCTATAATATTAATCTATTATTTTCAATTAGATAGTCATAAAAAAACAAGAATATAAACTTTTTATTTTAACTAAAAATTATATTTAAAAAAAAAAATTCTGAAAATTAATTGATTAAATATTTAATCTTATTTTATTTATTTTTTATTTCCTTTCTTTTGTTCTTTACTTTTTAAATCTTTAGGTTTAATATTTATAAGATAGTATAATAACATCTCATTTTGAGATAAAGCATTTTTTAAATCATTTTTTTCCATTTTTGAAATTATTTCAGGGATTAAAGTTTTTTTAATATAGTCTAATAAATAAATATAATCAACTCCTCTATATTCAACAGGAAGATTAACGTCCAATTTTTTATTTCCAGGATATTTATAATTCTTTAATAAGGTCGTTTTTAATTGTTCAAATTTTTCTGGTTCAGAAGAATTCATTGAAATAGAATTTTGATTTGTATTTTGATTAATATTTTGATTAATATTTTGATTTGTATTTTGATTTGTATTTTGATTTGTATTTTGATTTGTATTTTGATTTGTATTTTGATTTGTATTTTGATTTGAATTTTGATTTGTATTTTGATTTGTATTTTGATTTGTATTTTGATTTGTATTTTGATTTGTATTTTGATTTTTATTTTGATTTTTATTTTGATTTTTATTTTGATTTTTATTTTGATTTGAATTTGGATTTTTATTTTGATTTGAATTTGGATTTTTATTTTGATTTGTATTTTGATTTGAATTTGGATTTGTATTTGGATTTTTATTTTTAACTAAATTTTGATTTGAATTTGGATTTGGATTTTTATTTTTAATTAAATTTTGATTTGAATTTGGATTATTTTGATTAATATTTTGTTTTACATTTTGATTTATCTTTGGATTTATATTCTGATTTTGTTGATTTATATTATTATTAATTTTTTCACCATTTATTTTTTGATTTATTGCTATAGGATTTCCTTTTAAATTATTTATCATTTTTTCAATTTCTTCTTGTTCATTACTAATTTTTTTTATTATAACTTTCTTTGGTGGAAGAATAGATGATTTTTTTATTTGACTATTTTTTATAACAATATCATTATATGGATTATCTTTTAATTCAAGAATATCTTTTTCTTTTTCAATCTTTTTATCATTATTATTTTTATTAATTTTTTCATTTTTAATAAAAGCTTCTTTAAAATTAAGTGTAAGATTTAAATAAGGATTATCTTCTTGAATATCAATATATTGAGCATTATAATTATTATTTGGATTAATTAATTTTTTCTTATTTTCTTTATTATTTATTATTTGAGTTTTAGGATTTTTTTTTTGATTATCATTTTGAATATTATCAACATCTTTAAGAACATCAGAATTTTTTTTTTTATTTAAAAATTCATCATTATTTTTATCATACAAAGTTTCATTCATTTTTAAATCTTTTTCCATTTCATTTATTTCTTTATCAATTTCTGATTGAGGTCCTTTTTCATATTCTTTTTTTGCACTTATAATTTGAATACATCGATATTTACATAATTTTTGAAATTTTTCTATATTTTCATCTTTTTCTTTCCAACAATCAATTAATTCACTTATATCACAAATTAATCTATAAACTGCAATTAATTGTAAATAATTATTAAAATTATTATCTAATATATTTTCATTAAAATCACATTCTGCTTGTTCAAAAGATTTTTCTATAAATGAAATATAATCTTCATATTTACATATTTTATCTGGCTCAAAATTTAATGAAATTTTTTTTGCTTTTTCAATTCCACAAATTGAAATTAAAAAGTCATTACATTTTTTTGATATTGATGGATTTGATTGAGAAAAATCATATATTTTTTTTATTATATATCTTCTTAAAAGAACATTTAAATCTGGAGTATATTCACTTATTGATTTTCCATGAACTAAATAATAAAATTTTAATTTTTCTATATATTTTTCTAGTTTATCTGACATTAAATTAATATTATGGGAAAATTAGTTAAAATTTATTTATTATAAATTAATTTTTTTTATCTTTTTTTTTTCATATTAAATTTTATATTTTATATCATTTTTTTTTATTACTTTTTTTATATTTATTTAAACATTTTATTAAAATGGGATGTAAATGTGTTTTGCCAAAATTTGAAAGTGAAAATGAAATTGAGTCTGAAAAAAGAGGAAAATTTCCTTCTTTTGAATACCAAGCAAACACAACTGAAAGTGATGATAAAAATGTTAAAAAAAATTTTAAATCAAAACCAAAAAAAGAGCTTAAACCTATAAATTTAGAAAATAAACAAAATAAAAATGAAAAAGATAATGAACATGAACAAGAGAATAATAATAATAATAATAATAATAATAATAATAATAATGATAATGATAATGATAATAATAATAATAATAATAATAATAATAATAATAATAATAATAATAATAATAATAATAATAATAATAATAATAATAATAATAATAAT
>JAJJKW010000400.1:0-33143 GCA_023805745.1 Isotricha sp. YL-2021b | reverse complement strand
CAATCCCCAATCCCCAATCCCCAATAATAAAAAAATAATAATATTCTAAAAATTGTTTCAAATCTTTCAAAAAAAAATTTTATGGTATTATAAATTAAATTTTAAAAAATAAATAATTAAAAAATGAGTATACTAAAAATATTTTTCTTTTTTATTTTAATTTTATACTCTAATCAATTCCAAATTAATTCTTGGTCTTCATATGACTTATGGAACTATATTGAATCTGAATTAAATGTAAATAATGCAATGAATAAAAATTATTTTATCGTAGATCCAAATAAATATTTATCAAATTATGGAAATTATAGTATAAAATTAATTGAAAAAAATCAAGAGAAATTATTTAATAATACAAAAATTCCAAATTATATAATTTTTCTATCAAATATTAATTCAAGAGAAACTATTGAAAATTTAGCTTTTAATATGGCAAAACAATTATATTTAAAATTTCCCGAAGTAAATATTTCAAATTCAATAATATCAATTTTTTCAATTAGAGATAGAAAAATGAGAATTAGAACTGGAAGTAAATTAAAACAAACAATTTCTGATACATCTTGTTTAGAAATCTTAAATAATAGGAAAAAAGAGTTAAAAAAAGGAAATTATAATAAAGTTGCATATGATTTATGTGATGATATTATGAATTCATATGAAGAAAATCCATTTACAGTATTAATATTTTTAATAATATTTATCTTGATATTCTGTTTAATAATATATATTATAAATTCTAGCAAAAAAAAAGAAAAAGATCAATTAGAAAGAATAAAAAATTATTTAAAAAAAGCAAAAACAAATAAAAAAATAGTATCTGAAAGTTGTGTTATTTGTCTTGAATCATTTGATCAAAATGAAAATGATGTTTCAACTTTACCTTGTGGACATCAATTTCATACTAAATGTATTACAGAATGGATGTTAAAAAGTAAAAAATGTCCTTTATGTAGAGAAGTAATTAATGATTTAAATAGTGAAGGAGAAATTAAAAGTGAAAATATGAATATAAATACTACTTTAATTGGTGATAGATTATTTGAAAGAATTTGGGAAGTTCAAACACAACTTTATCCTCATTTTAGAAGATATACTTATTCTAATTTATGGAATAATGATAATAATGATAATAGAAGAAGTTCTAGAAATGAAAGTGGAAATTTTGATTTTGGACATGATATTGGAGGTGGTGCAACTACTGATTGGTAAAAATAAATTATATATTATATTTAAGTTAATTTGCCCAATCTGATAAAATTTTATATTTGATTTATTAAATAATCTTTATTTTAAATTTTTTTTAAATTATTAATTTTCAAATTATTATATAAATAACAAATTTTTCATTTTTCATATTTTGATTAAACCAATATTTATCTAATTTTTTTCTTATGATATATTATATAATTTTAAGTAATTAAATAAAATATGTAAAAATAACTAAATAAAATTACAAAAATTTTAATTTGATTTTATATTAACATAAGGAAAGTAATTATTTTTTAAATAAAAATTTTTTTATTTATCAATTTTTTTAAATTTTGAGAATTTATTTTTTACAAGTAAAACATTTATTCTATTTGTAAATGAATAATATATCATAAAAAACAATTTTTTTATATTTTGAAAAAAAATATAGCATATATTTTATATCTATATAATATAGATGATTACTTTGGAAATAAAGAAAGTAAGGTAATATTTATTTTTTGTTTTAGTAAGCTCAAATTATCAATAAAATATTTTTTTAATTTTCAATATTTATAATCCAGTATTCACTATTATTATCAACTTTTTGTTTAATTTCAACTTTTTGAATTTTTTTGTTATCTTTTTCCTTAAATTCATAATCAGAACAGATAAAACATTTTTGATTTTCACAAGTAATTAATTTTATAATATCAAAATTTGAAATAAAAGGATTAAATTCATTCATATTGTAAAAATTATTATCTTTTATGATTTTAAAATTAAAATCACAATTTCCAATTAGAACAATTTCATCATTAGTAACTAACATTTCATCTTCATTTTGAATTATTTTTTTGCTTAATAAAAAATTATACGGTTTTTTACAACAAAATAATTTATTATTATTATTAATTGACAAAAATTTTCCAGTGTTAAAATTTTTAATAATCACACAACTATTATTTGTAATAAATAAATTATCTTCAATTAAAAATTTTTCAATATTTAAATTTTGTTCAATTAAATAAGAAATTAAATTTTCTCCAGGAAAATCACATAAAACAATTCCTAATCTTCCTTTAAATTTAAAAACTTCTTTATTAACATTTTTAGCAATTTCACCAGGAGAAACTAATAAATAATCACTAGAAGCACTTAAATAATTAATAAATAAATTTTTTTTTTTAATAAAATTAATTGATTTATTAAAAAATCTTTTTACTTTTCTTTTCTTATCAATTATATTTGTTTTATAATTACAAACCCATTCATTTTGAACTTGAATTCCATTTCTTCTATGAATTTTTCCTTCAAATAATTGAATAAATAAAATCTTTCCTCTTAATTCACCTAAAGTATAATTAATTTCATTACTAAAAGAAAAATTAATAATTTGATTTTTATAATTTATAATTTTTTCATTAAATAATTGATTAAATGTTTTATCTTTTTTTATTGGTGTATATTCTTCTTGAATTGCCATTATAATAAATTCAGAATTATTTTCTTTTAAAAAATTTGAAAAAAATTTTATAACTTCAGAAAATTCAATATTTTGATCAATAGGACCATGTTGTAATTGAAGTTTATTTTCATTTAATCTTAATCTTAAATCAAAATATCTTATTCCAGCATTTAATTGATTTGGAATTGACCATGATTGACATTGTGCTAAAAAAGTTCCATATAATGCACATGAATTATGTGTTCCTGGAATTGTCATTAAATATATTGGAGTTGAATCTGGAAGAGTTGACATCCATTTCTTTTTTTCTGTTTTTGGGTCTTTTTCACTACAAAAATGGTTTGAACATTCATTTCCCATATTTTTTATGGAATATAAAAAAATTATTAATTAATTATTTTCTGTTTTTAAGAATTTTAAAAATATTTTTTCAAAGGAGTTGGGATTTGAACAAATTCATAAACCTTTATTATAATAAATAAACTTGGTTATTTATTTTAAATTTTATATTAAAAAAATGTTTTAATTATAAATGTTTATTATAATGAAGATATTTAAGTAAAATTAGGAATATTGAATAATAAGAAAAGGAAAACAATAGAATAATTATTATATTTATTGAATAACAGAAAAAAATAAAATAATTAAAATTTTTTTTCATTGACTTTCATTATAATATTTATCTCCTATAATAAGATTAAAATAAAAAAAATGAAATTTTTTCAAGAATTTGATTTTCTCGCTCAACCAGTATCATTAACAATAAACAACAAAGGTGAAACAACATATAAAACTTTAATGGGTGGAATAGTAAGTATTCTAACAGTTTTTTTATCAATAACAATATGTCTTTATTTTATAATAAGAATGTTTTATAAAAAAGATATATCAATAATAGTTTCATCAGAAATAAATCAATATGTGAATTTAACTGATTCTCATATATTATCTTTTTTAATAAAATTAACAGATACAAATTCATTAGATTATCAAGAAGATGAAAGATTATATTATATGACAATGAGTGTTTGGTTTGGAGGTTCAAATGATACTTCTTTAGCTTTAAATGCTTCTCAATATAGACAATCTATAAATGTTAGTAAATGTGATATAAATAAACATTTTGAGCAAAAATTTAGGAAATATTTTGAAAATTTTACAAATCTAAATTCTTATTATTGTATTAATCTAAGAAATTATTCACAAGCAATTTATGGATTGTATGGTAGTTATTATCCTTTTTCTTATTATTCTTTTACTTTAAGATATTGTGTTAATTCTACTGAAAATAATAATTCTTGTTATTCTCTAACTGATATTAAAGAAAAATTTGCTACTCCATATTTAGATTTTATTTTTCTAGATTATAATATTGATTCATTAAATTCAAAAAATGTTGAAAAAATCTCAATAAGAAAAGAGAGATTTGAATTATCAGCAAGATTATATAAAAGAGTATATATTTATTTAGAAAATATTGATTTTATTACTGATAATGGATTTATTTTTACTAAAAATAAAAATAAAAGTTTTTATAGATATAATTCTGCTAAAATTGATACTAATATTTATGATACTCCAGTTATTGCAACTTTATCAATTATGAATAGTATAAATAGCTCAATTTTTCATAAAAAATATGTAAAATTCCAAGATTATTTAGCAACAATTGGAGGATTAATAAAAGTAATTACTTTAATAGGAAATGCATTAAATTATTTTAATGCTGAAAATTCTTATTATCTTAGAATTTTTAAGGATTTTGTACTTCAAAATCAAGATTTTCATTATAAAATTAAAAATGATTCTTCTTCTTTTCTATCAAATAATTTTAAATTAAATATACACAATAATATAAGTGATATATCAAAATGTAGTATATGTAATTCTCAAAATAATTTTAAAAATAAAGAAAATATAAGATTCACTAGATTAGCTTCATATAAATTTTTTCCATCTATTTTTATTAAAAAAGATGTAAAATTAGTTATTACTAAATATAAAGAATTTATAAATAAAAGGTTAAATATAATTAATGTTTTAAAAAAATTAGAAATTATTCCTGAAATTGAAAAAATAAAAAATATTAATTCTATAAATGATAGTAATCATGGGATTAAATTAGTTAAAAGAAAATTTAATAATTCCATGTTAGAAATTAACAATAATAATTAGTATTTTTTTATTTTGTTAAAAACTATTTATTAAAAAAAGATTAATTCTGAATATTAAAATAGAGTTATTATATTTAAACATTAAAAATATATTTTATTTTTTAATTATAATCAAATTTTATTTTATTTTTTTGAATTTAATTTTAATATTGTAAAGCAAATATGAATAATAATCTTTTGAATAATAATATCAAAAATCTCAATTTTTCTTTAAACAATTAAAAATATCAATTAAATTTATATTTGAATTAAAAGATTTAGAAATGGCATATTCAAGTGATACAATATTAAATATAATAAATTTTTCCATTAATATTTATTTTGAATTTAATATATATATACATTTATTTAATATTATAATAGAATAAAGATTAGTCTATTTTTAAATAAATAATATTAAAAATTTAAAACTTAGATATATTATTTTATATTATACAAGTAAAATATTATTATTTCTATTTGATTCTTATTTTTTTTATTATTAATTTTGGTTTTACAATCATTATCCATTCTAATAATCTTTATTTAAAAAAACCATAAAGTAGTTTAAACCTAATTATTATAAATTGAAAATTATAAAAAAATATATCTTTTTTGAAACCCAATAATTTAACCTAACATTTTAAATAAAGAATTATTTATTTTGGAAAAACATTGTTTTTTACAATTAATTTATTTAGAAATTTTGATTCAAACAATAAAATGAAATGTATTAAAAAATTTGATTTTTTTGCTCATAAAGTATTATTCACATTTAATACTAAAGGAGAGACAGGATATAAAACATTTATTGGAGGAATAATAAGTTTATTTTGTTTATTTATTTCAACTGTTTGTAGTATATATTTTATATTACGTTTATTATATAGAAAAGAACTTTCAGTTATTCATTCAACAGAAATAAATCCTTTTATAAATATAACATATTCTCATAAACTTCCATTTCTTTTAAGATTAACAGATACAGATTCAAAAGTTTATGATGAAGATGAAAGATTATATTATATAACAGCAAGTATATGGTATGGAGGAACTAATGATACTTCTTTATCAGTTAGTGCAGATCAAACGAAAATATCTTTTAATGTTGGAAAATGTGATATAAATAAACATTTTGATAATGAATATAAAAAATATTTTGAAGATTTTAAAAATTTAAATTCTTATTATTGTATTGAACCAAGAAATTATTCACAAACAATTTATGGATTATATGGTAATATTTATCCATTTTCTTATTATTCTTTTACTTTAAGATATTGTCAGAATACGACTGATAATAATAATTCATGTTATCCTATTGATGAAATTAAAACAAAATTTAATGGACTTTTTTTAGATGTTATTTTTATTGATTATACAATTAATAATTTAAATAAAGATAAAGTTGAAGAACTTGTAGTAAGAAAAGAAAGATATGAATTATCAACTGAACTATTTAAAAGAATTTGGTTATATTATGAAAATATTAATTATATAATAGATAATGGATATATTTTTTCAAATAAAAAAAGTTCTCATTTTCATAGTTATGAATCAGTTAGGTCAGATTATAATATATTTGAAGGAGCAGATTATTTTTCAACTCTTACTGTTTTAAATAGTATGAAAAGTTCAATTTATCATAAAGAATATACTAAATTTCAAGATTATCTTGCAATAATAGGAGGAATTGTTAAAGTAATTACTTTATTTTGTTCAATATTAAATTATTTTAATTCAAAAAATTCATATTATTTAAAATTAATAAAAGATTTTATTATAGATGATAAAATTATTAACAATCATTCAACTGATAAAATGGCTCCAATAACTTCAATAATTTTGGATAAATCCAAAAATAATTACCAAAATCACAAAGATGATTCCCAGATTGTAATGGATTTAAAAAATGTAAATACCCTTAAAATTAAGAATTCTTTTTATTCAGAACATTTTTCTTTCTCTACTAAATTTTTTCCTTCAATTTTTATATGTAAAAAAAAGAAAATCACTTTGAAAATGTATAAAGAATTCATCAATAATAGATTAAATATTGTTAATGTATTAAAAAAATTCGAAATGATCTTAATTAATCTCGAAAATTTAAAAAATAATTTAAGTAATATTAAAAAAATAGATATTAAAGATAAGGGAATAGAAATAAATAATTATTTAAAGAGTAAATGATACTTGAAAATTATTCATTTTTATTATATTTATAATATATCATTTTAATTATTGATATAATATTTTTAATAGTCTTGATTAAATAAAAAAGTTTTAAATTATATATAAAAAATTTGTAAATATTTTTAAAAAGAAAAATAAAAGTTTTTTAAAAGGAATAAAAAAAATAGTTAAAATAAATTAAAATAATATCACAATTATTCAAACAAATTTAATTAATTCCAATAAATTTTTTACATAATAAAATTAACTCCAGCAGCATAAGAAACACTAGAACCAGTTATTTTTTTAACTCTTTCACTTTGAGAATAACCAGCACATTCAAAACTTAATTTTTTATCTTGATTTTGCTTTTGATATTCTTCAATGATACTTAAAACAATAGTAATAGGATTTCTTCCACAAATAGTATTTTTAGTTTTTTCAAAATATTTATCTAACATTTCAGCATTCATTTCAGAAATAATATCTAAAGCAATTTTATCTAATTTTTCAATAGATTCCCAAATTTCACCATTAGATTTATCATAATAAGTATAACCAAATCTTAATCCCCAATGACAAAAATCAGAACTAATAACAAATAAAGTTTTATCATCATTATATAAATCATATAAAAATTGTCCAATTTTTTTATTTTGTTCAAAAGAAGTTTCTCCAATCATTAAAGGTAAAAGAGAGAAATCTTTATTTCCAAAAATATATTTTAAAAAAGGTAATTCCATTTCAATAGAATGTTCATTTAAACAAATTGATTGAGATAATTTAATAAAATTAGAATCATGTAAAAGCATTTCTGTAGTTTTAGTATCAATAGGAATTTCTCCAAAAGGAGTATCAAATTTATTAAAAGGAGAAATTCCACAACCTTCAAAATATTCATTATGAGAAGGACCAAGAACAACAACTCTATTAAATTTATCTGGATTTATATTTATAAAAGCTTTTGATGCTGTTGGTGCACTATAATAATAACCTGCATGAGGTACTATTATTGATTTTAAATTATCTGAATTTTTATATTTTGTTGCTTTTGATAAATATTGATGTAATTCTTTTCCTAATAAACGAGGATCATCTTCATACCAACTTCCTGCATGATATGCTTCACGAGTACCTGAATGCATTTTTTTTTTTTAATTGTTTTTTTTTTATTTTTTTTAGTTTTTTATATTGTTTTAGAGATATTTTTTTTTTTTTGGAGAAGTTTTTTTAAATTTCTTTTAATTATTTATTTTTCTATTTATATTATTTATTTCTTTTTTTTAATACATTATAAATCCTTTATGATTTATATATAATGATTTTATACAAAGGGATAATGTTAGTCCTATATAAATTGAATTAATTTTGGAATTTTCATAATTCCAAAATGCTGATATTTGAACTAATAAAATAGCGAAACCTATTATTATTTTTTGTATTAATGTTATTTTTACATAATTAAAACTTCCTAAAAAAATCAATAATCCTCCAATAAAAAAAATTAAAACCAATGGTATTATTCTTCCCATTCTTTCAATTATTTTTCTATCATTTTCAGTTGGTAAAAGGTTATCACTTCTTCTTGGTATTAAATATAAAGTTAAATAAGAATAAAAAATATAACCTAATATGTAAAGAAATATTGATAAACGAAAATAAATCACATCAAACATTTTATGTTCAAAGATAATATTGAAAATATTATTATAAATAAAAATTTTATATGCAATATAAATTGATATAAGAAGTGATATTAAATAATAATAAGAATACAAATTTTTTTTCATATTTTAAAATAATTTTTTATTTAAAAAAAATAAAAATAAATATTCCTTTATCATTTCAAAATTAAACATTTAAAATTAAAAAAAAAAAAACCCACTCAATAATAAAAACTACCTAAATTAATTATAATATATTAAAAAAACTAAAATAAAAATACCCAAAAATAATTTTAAATTCAAATAAAAAATAAAAAATACAATTAGAAAAAAAAAAAATATGAACAATTCCCAAACAATCTCAAAATCCTCAACATATTTAAAAGTAATGATCCGTATCCGTCCTCCACTTCCTCGTGAGCTTCCCTATAATCTTCCATTTCGAAGTATAGTTCAAGTATCATCATCATCAACATCATTATCATTAATAGAATATTTAGGAGTATCAATGGATGAGAAAGAGCGTCAACATGAATTTTTAACAAATAGTTCATTATTTCAATATCATACATTTACATTTGATTATATTTTTGATATAAATTCATCTCAAGAAGAAGTATATGAAAAAACAGCACATCCAAGTGTAAAATCTGTTTTAGAAGGTTATAATTCAACAATTTTTGCTTATGGACAAACTGGAACTGGAAAAACTCATACAATGGAAGGTTTTACTTATTCTCCAAATGATAATGAAAGAGGTTTAGTTCCGAGAGCTGTTGAAGAAATATTTTGTAATATTGAAAATTATTCTAATTCAAATACTAAATTTATTATTAGAGCTAGTTATCTTCAATTATATAATGAAAATATTAGTGATTTATTAAAACCGGAAAGAAAAAATTTAAGTATTAGAGAAGATAAAAAAAAAGGAATTTATGTTGAAGGTTTAAGTGATTGGGTTGTTAGATCTTCAAATGATATTTATTCTCTTTTAGAACAAGGGGCTTCTAATAGAGCAACTTCATCTACTTTTATGAATGATGTTTCTTCTCGTTCTCATGCTATTTTTATTATTACTGTTGAACAATTAACTTCATTTGATGAAAATTATTCTTTGACAAAAATAGGAAAATTAAATTTAGTTGATTTAGCTGGTTCAGAAAGAATAAAAATAACAGGAGCTAAAGGAAAACAACTTGAAGAAAGTAAAAGAATTAATAAAAGTTTAAGTGCTTTAGGTAATGTTATTAATGCTTTAACTGATTTAAAAAAAAAAAATCATATTCCTTATAGAGATTCTAAACTTACGAGATTACTTGAAGATTCTTTAGGAGGAAATTGTAAAACTATTATGATTACTACTATTAGTCCTTCTCATGATTTTTTTAGTGAAAATTTATCTAGTTTACTTTTTGCTAAAAGAGCTAAAAAAATTAAAAATAAACCTATTATTAATCAAGATTTTAATCACAAAAGCCTTATTTCACAATATGAAATTCAACTTAAGTTTCTTAAAGAAGAATTAGAAGAAAAAAATAAAATGCTTAATAATAATAAATTATTAATTGAATTAGAAAAAGCTGAAAATGATAAAAAAGAAGTTTTAAAACAATTAAAAGAAACTTCTTCGAAATATTTAATGGAAAGAGAAGAAAAAAATAAATTAGAAATGAAAATTGCTTTAATGAATTCTCAAATGATTATTGGAGGTGAAAAAAAAAATTTAATTGAAGATACACCTCAATTTAGAATTGCTTTAGAAGAAAGACAAAATATTTTATTAAAAGAATTTGATAATAAATTTCAAGAATTTGAAAATGAAAGATTAAAATTAGAAAATGATAAATTTGAAGTTGAAAGATATAAAAATTTATTAATAAAACAAAGAGATATTATGATAACTTTAACTTCAAAATTAAATGAAAGAGATGAATCTATTGTTCAATTACAAGAAGAAAATGAAGGATATGAAAAAATTAATGCTCAACAAGAAGAATTAATTGAAAAAATGGAAAAGTATATTACAGGCTTAAAAAATTTATTAAAAGATAATAATATAATTTTAACAGAAAATTTAAAAAAAGAAGAAGAAAGTTTAAACCATAATTTTCCTAATGGAAATTCTAATAAAAATAATAATATAAATAGGAAAAAATATTTACCTTATGAAATGGAAAAAAATCATTTTAATAATAAAATTGAATTTAATAATTTTCCTTTAATTATGTTAAATTCAGATGAAAAAATAAAAGAATTAAAACAAATTTTAAAAGAACAAGAAAATCAAATAAATATATTAAAACTTGTTTCTCAAAAATTTATTTCTTCAAGTTGTGATAATAAAGATGGCAAAATTAATATTGAATTAATTATTAAAAGTTTATCAAATGGATTAGAGTTACATAATAAAATTAGAGAAATTGAAAATGAAAATAATTATTTAATAAATGAATTGGAAAAACAAAATGAATTTTTAAATTCATTGAAATCAGAAAATGAAAATTTAAATGAACAAAATTCTGAATTAGAAAAGATAAATGATAAAAATGAAAAAGAAATATTTGATTTAGTTAAAAATATAAATAAATCTAATAATTTATTAAAAGAAATTGCCAAAAATAATCCAAACATCAAAAATGAAATTGTTAAAATAATTTCTCTTTTAAATTCAAAAAATATAATTCAAAACTCAAATGAAAATTCAAAAGTAATAACTACAAATAATAATATAAATAGTGGAAGATCATCTTCTTCAGATATTTTTTCAATTAATAATTCATCTAATGATTATGATTTTTATGGAAAATTAAATAATAAAAATAATAATTCCTATTTTAATAATAATATTAATAATAAAAACATAGGTTCATATGCAAAAAATGCAATGATGATGAATAAAAAGAAAAATAATAATTCATTAAATAATGGTAATGAAGAGTTTATTAGTAGATTTATAAATGTTGGGAAGTAATTAATTTTTTTTTTAATTAATTATTTAATAATAAATATAAATTAAAAATTATTTTTATAAATATTTGATTAATTTAAAAATTATTTTTTTTTGATTTAAGATTTAAAAAATATGTCAGAAGAACCATTTGAAGAAAGAAAAGAAACTCAAATAACAACAGAAGAAACTCAAATAAAAGAAATACCAAATGAATCATTTGAAGAAGAAAAAAAAATTGAAGAAACAAAATTAGAAGAAGAAGACATTAAAGATGAGGAAAAAACAATAGAAGAAAAAGAAGATATTAAACTAGAAAATATAAAAACAGAAAAAAAAGAAGATATTAAAAAAAAAGAAATAAAAACAGAAATTAGAAATGAAATTGAAATTGAAAAAGAAGAAATTTCAACTTCAAAAAAAAAAAAAGATATTAATTCTCCAGAAATAATTCCTGAAATTCAAGATTCAAATTCAAATAATTTATATATAAATAATGATTTTATTCCAGAACAAACTTATGATCTTTTACTTGATGATAATGGAAATCCAAATTTAACAGAAAATTCAATTTTTGCAATTGATAATAATTCTGAATTAAATATTAAAATAATGAATAATATTAAAATTTCAAATGAATTAAATTTAGTATCAAATTGTTATAAAGAATTTCCTACTTTGAATTTTGAAGATGAATTAAAAACATATGTTAAAGTTGAAAAAAAAAATATTGATATTATAAATACTATTGATGATGATAATGAACTTCCTTTAAAAAAAATAAAAGATTATAGAATTGAACCTGAAAAAGTTAATATTATGATTTATTTTAGGATTCAATTTTTTAGAAGTGGAATTTATACTTTTTATTTATTATATAGAGAAAAAGATACAAGAAAATTTAAATTGACTAAACCTTTTAAAATTTTAGTAAATCCAGTTATTAAATTAGGAATAAATGAAAAAACAAATGAACCTATTAAAATATCAACAAATAAAATTCAATTACAAAGTGTTTTAACAAAAAATTTAGGTAAATTAAATAATTTTGAAACTTATTTCCATGAAGCAAATTTATTAAGATATAATTTTATTCATTTTACTTCAATTCAAGAATTATCATCTTCAGATAATTTATTTTCTTTAAAAAATCATAATAAAATATCAAATTCATATTTTGATGAAAAAAATTTAACTCAAATTCAAAAAGTAAATTTATTTAAAGATCAAATGATAAAACTAAGAAATAATTATCATATAGGAAGTTGTATAGATATAATATTAAATCAAACTTCAATAGAAAGTAAATTTATATATGAACATCCAGAATGTGGAGTAACATTAGATAATTATCCTTGGTTAACAGCAGCATATGAATTAGATAAATTATTAGTAAATTATTCTAATTTATTTTATGAAAAAAAAGTTGGTTGTCAATGTGCTCCTTATATTAATAATGAAAATGATTTAGATGATACTATTGAAGAAATAAAAAAAAAAATTTCTAGAGAAAATTTAGAAGAATATTTCTTAATTGAAATTGAAGATTGTATTACTAAATTTCAATCTTTTTATCAAAATGTTGAAAAAGATCAAGCTTATGCAATGAAAAGATCTTATTTATTTAATGAATTAGAAAATAATTTTGGAATTAGAGTAAATTCAAAAGGAAGATTAATTTTAAATGATGATAATTTATATGATTTAATTTCTCATTCATGTAATAATTTTGGAGAAAAAAAATTTGGAGTTAAAATTGAAATTGAATTTGTTTCTATGTTAATTTTAGAAACAACAAGAGATAAAAAAACAAATACTTATATAAATGAATTTAACTTTTTGAAAGAAGTAAAAAAATATATTAATAAAATAAATGAAGAATGGACTTTAAGAACAAAAGAAATGATACAAATTGCAATTTTAAATGTAAAAGAATTTATTAGATATGAATTTATTCAATTAAGAAGAACTGGAGTTAGAAGAAAATTAATTGATAATTATTTTCATGTTGTTGATCCAAATGATAAAAAAAAAATATTTTTATGTAATGGATTTATTATGCAAAGTGAAGATGAAAAAAATCCTTTTCCAGATATAACAAAATATGGAACTTATTATTTATTTAAAAGAAAAGTTGTTGTTTGGAATGATTCATTAAAATTAAATTATGGAAATTCAATAGAAAATTCACCAAAATTTTTATTAGATTATATGACAAATTATTTAACTGATATGGCAATAATTTTTGATGGATTTTTTATAGATAATATTATTTCAATTCCAAATCATGCTTTAATATATTTATTAAATAAAGCAAGAGATATAAATCCTAATTTAGTTTTAATAACTGAATTACCAGAAAATAATTTAGAAAAAGAAGTTTCTTATGTAAATAATTTAGGTATAAATTTATTTTCAAAAGAAATGATATGGTGTACAACACCAAAAGAAATATCAAATAATATATCAGAATATGGTCATGGAAGAGAAAAAATAAAAACAAAATTTAACAAAGAAAAATTTAAGAATAAAAACAATGAAAATAATTCAAAATTTAGAGATTTAAAATGTCAAAAACCAAATTCAATATTATTTGATTTAAGTTTAGATAATCAAAGTTATTTTGAACAATATAATAATTTAAGTATGAATTTATCAATGATGGCTTGTATAGGATTATTAGATTGTGCTGTTGGTTCTACTCGAGGATATGATCAATTATTTCCTTTTCAACCAAGTGTAGTTAAAGAAAATAGAAATTATATTTATGATAATCATTTTGAAGATTTAATTAATGAAATAAAAAAAAATATTCAATCTAAAGAACAAACAAAAGAAATTTTTTTTGAATTTCATCCAAGAAATTCAGAAAATCCAAATACAAAGCATGTTAAATTAGCTTTAAGTTCTCATAATTGGAGACCAGATATTAATTTAACAAGAATAAATGATAATTTATTTACAGTTAGATTAAGATTACCAAAAGGAAAATATCATTATAAATATGTTTTAGATGGTAATATTTGGACTTATGATGCTTCTCAACCTATGGAATTTGATATTAAAAAACAAATTAATAATGTTTTAGATTTATGTGATGATACTAAATTAATTGTTAATGATATTAAATTACTTAGAAGAGATATAAATACTATTAGAGAAAAATTAAAAAATGTTAAAAGTGAAGTTTATGTTCATACTGATCAAGATTTAATTAGTATTATTAGAATGGTTTGTGAAGGAAAAAAAGTTAAAATGAGTTTAGAAGAAAGTGGTGCTGTTGGTATTTATAATACAAGAGAAAAAAATTTTGAAGATATTAATAGTGAAACAAGTTCGATTAAAGAAAATGTTTCTAGAAATAATAATAAAATGTTTAATAATAACTTTGGAAATAATAATAACTTTGGAAATAATAATAATTTTGGAAGTAATAATAATTTAAATAATAATCAACAGTTTAGTGGATTTAATTTTGGAAATAATTCTTTTAATAGATTTATTACTTCGCCAAATCAAAATATTCCTTTTAATCAACAAATGAACAATAATCAATTTAATCAACAAATGAATAATAATCAATTTAACCAACAAATGAATAATAATCAATATAATCAACAAATGAATAATAATCAATTTAACCAACAAATGAATAATAATCAATATAATCAACAAATGAACAATAATCAATTTAATCAACAGATGAATAATAATCAATTTAATCAACAAATGAACAATAATCAATTTAATATTCCAATGAATAATAATCAATTTAATATTCCAATGAATAATAATCAATATAATCAACAAATGAATAATCAATTTAATATTCCAATGAATAATAATCAATTTAATATTCCAATGAACAATAATCAATTTAATATTCCAATGAATAATAATCAATTTAACCAACCAAAAAATAATAATCAATTTAATCAACAAATGAATAATAATCAATTTAACCAACCAATAAATAATAATCAATTTAATCAACAAAATAATCAATTTAATCAACAAATGAATAATCAATTAAATCAACAAATGAACAATAATCAATTTAATCAAAATTCAAATAATCAATATATGAATATGTTTAATCAATTGAATCCTTCAATAAATTCTCGTACAAGTTCATCAAAAAATATATCTCAAAGTAATAATCCACATAATCCAATAAATTTATTATCAAATATACAAAATCAAATTCCAAATCCATATATAAAAAATCAAAATAAAAATAAAAAGAATAATTATAATGAATTTATAGAACAAATAATATATGAAGGATATGCAGTTATTTGTAGACCAGGTTATGATAAAGATCATGGAGAATCAATAAATAGTAGAGTTATATTACCTGGTGAAATTTCAGATTTTATTTGTGGATGTTATATGAATGTTGAAGATTTTGAATTAAATAACTTTTTAAGTGATTCTGTTTTAAGTGGTGCTAGAGGTAATGTTTATTATTCTAAGGATTCTAATTTTTTAAGCTCTATTTCTAATGTTTCTTTTGAAAATGGAAATACTATTATTGATTTTCATTCTATTTTACCTAATACTGTTATTTTACTTAAATTAAGTTCTAGAAATGAAATTGACAATTTTAATTAATTAATTCATAATTTACTAAACAATTTAATATTTAATTATTTAAATTTAATTCAAATATTTTTATTTATTAAATATTTTCCAATTTTTTCATCTATGGAATTTTCAATAATTTATTTATTATTTTATTTATATTTTACAATAAAAGTTTATTTATTGATTTTATCATTTCATTAATTAAATCAATTTGTTCTTGAAGTATATAACACAAATTTAAATTATCTTCCTCGAATTTAATCATTTCAAGCTTTTGTTTTTTTTCATTTAATGCTTTTATTGAATAATTTTTTGATGAACTTTTATCAATATTATTGTCTTTTGCAATATATTCAATTACTTCTATAATATCATTATCATTAAAATTTCCTTTAATTTTATAATTTTTATCATCAATTTTAAATTCAATATTATACTTATTTTTATTATTTTTGACAACAAAATCATATCCAACAAAAAATTCAATATTTGTTAAATTACCATAATTTATTGTAATTTCTTCTCCAGAATTAATATTTTTATATGAATATAAAACATAACCTTTTCTTTCTTTAACATAATTATATTTACAATTAAAATCAAAACTATGATTAATTAAATCTAAAAGTGGAACTAAACAATTTGTTGCAAAAAGTTCTTTTGGTTCATTTCTTACAAAATTTCTTGAAGAAACATAAAAAAAATTTTTTTTAAAATTTTCTTTAAATTTTTCATCAATTTGAATTGTTTGTACTTTTTCTAAAGGTTCAAGAGCATTTTCATAAAAAAATTGAGCAAATCTGATTTCATAATCAATTCCAGTGTTTAAATATTTTAATATTTTCTTTCCAGAATAATTAAGAATTGAATCTTTTAATTTTATATTAGGTAAATATTTATAATAAGGAGAAAAAAAACTTTTTTTATTCTCTCTATCAATAGTTAAAAAATATACAATACAATTAAAATCATGATCATTTGAAAGACCATATGCTTCTCTACAAAATTTAGCCATTCTTATATTTTGAAATGAAAGAATTACTTTGTCTGGAATAAAAAATATTTCTTCTCCTTTTTTAATTTTGGATTTTGTATATAAAAATCTATTTTCTTCATTTTTTTCATTAATTAATATTTTATTTGAAATTTTTGCTCCATTTTCTTTTAACCATGAAATAAGACTAAAATAATTTTTTGAAACTTTTTGGAATGATATAATTAGATTTAAGAAAAATAGAAAAAATATTTTGAACATTTGAAATTAATTGTTATAAATAATTATTTAATTATTTTTTGTTAAACCTTCAAAAAAAAAGTCTTTTTCTTAATTTAATTTATTCCATTCTTATTTCTCATAGATAATTGAATTAACTAACATTTTAGATAAATCTATAGTAACATTTTTGTTTATTAATTTACAATTAAATCAATTATAATTTAATAATATCATTTATCGGACATTAATAAATTATTACAAGGTGAAAATAATATAAATAAAACAATGTCTTTTTCTTTTAGAGGAAATATTTTTATAACAAATATTCTTCTAATGATAAATTAAAAAAATCTATATCCTTAATGAAATATTAAGATAAAAAAGTTAAATGAAAACTTTTTATAAATAATAAAAAAGAAAATTAAATGAAAGTTTTTAATTATATAATCATAATAATTAAATGAAAAAAACAATAAAGAGAAAAATAACTTAAAAATAAAACATTTTAAATATATTTTATATAAAATTGATAATATATTAATTATGTGACTTAAATATATTATTAATTAGTAAAAGTAGTATAATATTGTTAAAAATTATAAGGATTCGTCATAATATTCATTAAATTTGTATTTATTTAAGAAATCAAAGAGAATAAGTTGGTAATATATTTATTATATAAATTAATTATTAAATAAAGATATGGTTAAAAAAAAAAGAAAATAAATTAATTTATAGAAAGAGAATAAAACTATATCAATAAAATAATTTATTTTGTAAAAAAATATAATTAATGCTTTATTTAAAATATTTGATTAAATATGGATGAAAAATTAATAAATAATCCAAAAGACAATTTATTTTTAAAAATGAAAAATAAAAATAGAAAATCAAAAAAAAAAATTCAAAATAAAATTTCTTTATATAAATTTTTGACAACACTTTCTTCAAGAAGAGAAAATTTTTATTTATTTATAGGAATAATTGGAGGAATTTTTAATGGAATATTTTATCAACTTTTAGAATATTATACTGGAAAATTAATAACTTATTTTACAGAAGATGAAGATGAAAGAACAATGAAAGAACATATTAATCAAATATTTATAAGTTATCTTGTAATATCATTTTTATGTTTTATATTTGGATTTTTATTAGTTACTTTTTGTTCTTTATATCAAAAAAAAATATGTTATAAATTCAAAATTAAATATTTTGATATGCTATTATCAATGAATCAAAAATATTTTGATTTATCTGGAAAATCAAATTTTGAAATAAGTAATCAAGTAATTTTAGAATTAACATCAATTGAAAATGGAATTGGAACACCAATTGGATTTTTTTTTTATAATATTTCTGCAATATTATTTTCTATTCTATTTAGTTTATATATTAATTTTAAATTTACTTTAATTATAATATCAATATTTCCTTTATCATTAATTACACAATCAATTATTGTATGTTTTTTAGAAAAACATTTAAAAAATCAAAGAAAATTAAATGAAAAAATAGGAGGTTATATGGAAGAAATATTATATAAAATTAAAACAATTGCATCATTTAGTAATTATGATTTTGAATTAAAAAATTTTGAAAATAAATTAAAAGAAAGTGAAAAAAATTCTAGAAAAAAAGCAATTTTTATAGGAATTTCAGAAAGTTTAATTACATTTTATATGGGATTAATAGTATCTTTATCAATAATTATTGGAAGTTATTTAATTTATAAAAGAACTGTAAATGGTGATAGATATTTAAATTCAGGTGATGTATATATAATTTTACAATTTGTAATGAATCCAAGTTCAGAATTTCCTTTAATGACACAAAATATAAAATTAATTTATGAAGCTAAGGAAGCTGCAAATGGATTCTTTAATTTAAGAAATATTTATAATAAAAAAATGAGTAAAAGATATATAAAAATAAAAAATAAATATATACAATTAAAGGATGATATTAAAGGTAAAATTGAATTTAAAAATGTAAGTTTTTCTTATCCTAAAAATAAAGATTTAATTATTTTAAATAATTTAAATATTGTTTTTGAATCAGGAAAAACAATAGCAATAATAGGAGAATCTGGAACTGGAAAAAGTACAATTGTAAATTTAATAGAAAGAATATATAAACCTCAAAAAGGAGAAATAATATTAGATGATAAATATAATATTAATGAAATAAATATAATTGATTATAGAAATAAAATTGGATATGTATCTCAAGAACCTATTTTATTTAATGATACAATAAATAATAATATTATTTTTGGAAGAGAATCAAATGAAAATGAAATAATTGAATCAACAAAAAAATCTTATATTTTTGATTATATTAATCATTTAGAAAATAAATTTAATTATATTGTTGGAATTAAAGGAGGAAAAATATCTGGAGGACAAAAACAAAGAATTGCAATTTCAAGAGCAATTTTAAAAAAACCTAAAATTTTAATTTTTGATGAAGCAACTTCTTCTTTAGATAATAAAAATGAAAAATTAGTTTATAAATCTATAAAAGAATTTCAAGGAAAAGCAACTATAATTATTATTGCACATTCTTTAAATTTTATGAAAAATGTTGATACGATTATATTTTTAGGAAAAAAAGGAGAAATATTAGAAAAAGGAAATCATGAAGAATTAATGGAAAAAAGAGGTAAATATTATAATATGTATATTGAAGGAATAAAATTAAAAAAATTGAAAATGATTCAGAGAATAAAAAATATATTCAAGAAAATAATTTAATTGTTAATGATTATGAATATTTTAAAAATTCAAAAAAAACTCTTAAAGAAGAAATAAAAGAAATGGAACAATTAGGATTAGAAAATAAAAAATTAATAAATTCAAATTATATTAATAATGAGAAAACTTCAGATTTAAAAAAATTATTTTTAATTTTATCAAAATATAAAATTTTATGTATTTTAGGAATTTTGAGTTCTTTTTTTTCTGGTGTTTTAATTGTTTTAATGGGATTATATTTAGGAGAATCAATAAATAAAATAACATCTAATAATTTGATTGAAGTGAAAAAAAATGGATTGAAATATGGAATAATTATTTTTATAATTGGAATATTACAAACTATTGTTGATTTTATAAGATATTATTCATTAGAAAAAATAGGAGAAAAATTAAGTTCAATTTTCAAATTAAAAATATTTAAAAATTATTTAAAATTACATTTAAGTTTTTTTGATATAAAAGAAAATAGTCCAGGAAAATTAGTAAGTCAAATGAATATTAAAACTTCATCTTTAAATGAAATAGTTTTAACTTTATTTAGTATTTTAATTCAATCATTTGGAAATTTTATTTCAGCAACTTTAATTGGATTAATATATGATTGGAAAATGACTTTAGTTAATACAAGTTTTATTCCTCTTATTTTTATTGCAAATTATATTAATTCTTCGTTAATATCTCATTATGAAAATATTTCTTCAGAAAATAATTTTGGAAGTATTTTATCAGAAAATTTATGTAATTTATTAACAATTTATTCATTTAATGCAGAAGAAAATTCAAAAAAATTATTTAAAAAAGAAGTTTTAAAAGATTCAAATTCTGATATTAAAATTTGTTGTTTATTAGGTATTTTTAATGGTTTAATTTCTGGATTAATTTTTTTAGATTATGGAACTACATTTTTAATTGCTGGAAATTTAATTTTAAAAAATAAATTAACTTTTGAAAATTTTTTAAAATGTTATGCAACAATAATGACAGGAACATTTTGTATAGGAACAGCAGTAAAATATATTAAAGATATAACATTAATGAAAGAAGCTATTAAAAGTTTATTTGAGCAAATAGAAATTAAAAGTGAAATTAATCCTTTTGATAAGAATAAAGATTTAATTGTGAAGAAAAAGAATGAATTTTTAGGAAAAATTGAATTTAAAAATGTTTATTTTTCATATCCAACAAATCCAAAAAATTATATTTTAAAAAATATAAATTTTATTATTAATCCAGGAGAAAAAATTGGTATTATAGGAATTTCAGGTTCAGGAAAAAGTTCAATAGCACAATTAATAGAAAGATTTTATGATGTTTCAAAAGGAGAAATTTTAATAGATGATATAAATATAAAAAATTATAATTTAATTTCTTTAAGAAAAATAATAAGTATTGTTTTACAAGAAATAAATTTATTTAATAAATCAATTTATGAAAATATAAAATATGGAGAACTCAATTCAAAAAAAAGTACAATAAAATTATTTGCTGAAAAATGTAAAATTCAATATAAATTAAATACAAATATTTTTTCAAATGAATTATCTGGAGGAGAAAAACAAAGAGTAGCAATTGCAAGAGCATTAATTAAAAAAGGTAAAATATTAATTTTAGATGAAGCTACTTCTGCTCTTGATAATAAAACAGAAAATGAAATTCAAAATTTAATTAATACAATTATTGAAGAAGAAAATATTACAGTTATTATAATTGCTCATAGATTAAAAACAATAAGTAAATGTCAAAGATTTTTTAAAATTGAAAATGGAAATCTTATTGAAATTAAAGATTTAAAATATATTTAGATGTTCTATATTTATTAATTATTTAAATTATTATTCAATTTTTTTATAAAATGTCAAAAGAAACATTATCTGTTTTAGAAAAATTAATACCTCAAAATATTAGAGAAAAAGAAAAGAAAAGGGAAGAAAAAGAAAAAAGAGAAAAAAAAAGAAAATTAGATCAAATTAAAAATCCTGAAAAATATAAAGAGAAAAGAAAAAATTATTTAATTAATAAATTACAAAATTTTAAGAATATTGAAGAATTAGATAAAGAATTAGAAAAATCAAGAAAAGAATTTTTAGAATTAATCCCTAAACCAAAGAATCCTGAAGATAATTTACATTATAAACATGAAAAAGTAAAATATAAATTTATTTCAAAAGAAGAAGAAAAAAAATTTGAAAAAATAGATAAAATTAATCAATATATAGAAGATATGAGACTACACAAATTGATTGGAAAAAAAAGATATAATAAAAAATAAATAAATCCCCAATATTAATTATATTATATATAATATAATAAAACAAAATAAAAAAACTATAAATATATTTGAAAAACAATAAAAAATAAACCATAAAATTAAATAATTTCAAAATATCAAAAAAAAAAAAAAAAAATATATATAAAAAAAAATGAGAGTAAAAGAAAGTAGTAACAGTATGAGTTTCTTTAAAACAGAAAAAGCATTAATATCATTCCAATGTAAATTTAATACATCATTTGGTCAGTCTCTTCGTTTAGTAGGAAATATAGATCAACTTGGAGAATGGAATCCTCAAAATTCATTAGTTCTTTCAACAGATCCTTCTTCTTATCCAATTTGGAAAAGTTCAATAGAAATTGAATGTCCAATTGGAATGGAAATAATATATAAATATGTTTTAAAAGATTCTGACAATAATTATACTTGGGAAAATTTACCTAATAATCAAAATAGAAAAGTTACAGTATCTTCTTCAGGAAGATTTATTGTTTGTGATGAAGAAGGAAATAATAATTCTAATATTATTCAAGAAGAAACAAAAAAAAAAAGTAAATCTATTATGGAATTAAAAGCTGATTTAACTGAAAATTTTACAAAAAAAGATTTATTTACTTATGATCGTAATGAAATTAGTAATATTAATAATGAATTATATGATACTTTTCTTTTTAGTGAAAATCAAAAATTAAGTTCTGAAGATAGAATTATTATTGCTAGTATGTTTTTACCTTTTGAAATTATAAAAGGAGAAAATGAAAATGAAAAATATAAAATAAATTTAACTGATGAAAATCTTATTTATCAACTTTTATATGGTATGAAAGAAAAACATTTTTGTGAAGTTTTTTGGGTTGGAATGCTTAAAAATTATAATGAATTTGATGAAATTGAAATAGAAGAAATTGCAGAATTTTTACAAGAAAAAAATATTTATATGGTAACAGTAACAGAAAATGAATTTAAAAATTATCAAATTTATATGACAAAAATAATAACTCCTGTTTTTATTGATAGTACAATTGATATGAATAATGAATATTTTTTAGCTTATGAAAATTATTTTTCAGCATATCAAACTATTAATAGAAAATTTGCAAATATGATACATAATTTTATCCAAATTAAAGATTTATTAATGATTAATGATATTTCTTTAGCTTTAATTCCTAATGCTTTAATGCAAAAAAATTCATATTCAAGAGTTGGAATTTATTTTCATATGTCTTTCCCTTCTTCTGATGTTTTTAGAGCTTTACCAAAATCAAGTGAATTAATTACAAGTGTTTTATTATGTGATGTTATTGGTTTTCATGTTTTTAATTATGCAAGAAATTTCTTAACGGTTTTAAATAGAGATTTTGGAATTTATTATGAAATTAAACATAACGGTTTTATTACTTTAAATTATTTAGGTAAATATATTATTTTACATATAATGCATGCTGGAATTGATATGGATTCAATTCAGAAAATTACTAATAATGATGAATTTAAAAGTTATATTGATAAATATAAAAAAATTATTGGTGATAAAACTTCCTTTTTAAGTATTGATAATTCAACTGAACTTGCTCAATTAAAATTAAAAATTGATGCTTATGAAAAATTTTTAGATACACATGAAGAATATAAAGGAAAATCAATATTAATTCAAATTTTAAAAATGAATAAAATCTTTGAAGGAGAAAATATATCATATATAGAAAAATATGTATCCCATATAAAAGAGAAATTTGGTGAAGAAGCAATTTTTTTCCAAAAATATGACCAAGTCGATAATATAATAAATACAAAAGAAGAAATAGCTCTATATACATTATGTGAAATATTATTTATATTACAAAAATGGAGAGGAATTTGTACTTCAGTAAATCAATTTTTATTATGTAAAGATAAAGAAAAAAAATTTGGTTTAATTATAAGTGAATCAATTGGAGTTTCTTCAACAGTAAAAAGTCCAATAAGAGTAAATCCATTTAATAAAACTGAAATTGTAAGAGCAATTGAAAATATATTAGAAAGACCTGATTATATTAGAAATGATTATTATAATAAAGATATGTATTATATAAAAAGAAATTCTACTTTTTCTTGGATTAAAGCTTTTTTTTCTGATTTAAAAAGAGTTACTGTTGATAATGAAAAATTTGAAAGAGTTGAATTAGGAATTGGATATAATTTTAGATTAATGAAATTAAGTAAAGATTTTAAACATTTAAATTTAAATAAATTAACAGCAGTTTATAAAAAAAGTAAAAGAAGATTATTCTTTTTAGATTATGAAGAAACTTTACAAAGTTTTGAAGAATTAGATGTTACTCAACAAGATTTATCTGAAAAAGTAATTTTAGAAACTCATACTCCAAATGATAGAATAACAACAATATTAAAGAATTTATGTTCAGATCCAAAAAATGAAATTTATATTGTAACAGGAAGAAAAAAGAAATTTGTAAAAGCTTGGTTTGGTGATATAAAAAATTTAGGATTAACAGCAGAATATGGTTATTTTTATAAAGAACCAGATTCAATGAAAAATAATAATAATATATATGATGAAGATGGTTTTACTCAATTAATAAATGTAAAAGATTGGTCTTGGAAAGAAGCTGCTTTAAATATATTAAAAGAATTTACTGAAAAAACTGAAGGAAGTAAATTAACTTTAAAAGAAAGTTCTTTAAGTTGGTCTTATAAAAATTCTGATCCATATTTTGGTCATATTCAAGCTAATGAGATTTCTATTCATTTATTAAATTTCTTTGGTGATACTAAATTAGATATTGTTATTGGAAAAGATTATGTTGAAATTAAACCTAAAAATTTTAATAAAGGTTTCTTTATTAGTAATATTTTATTAAAGAATTTAGAAAAAAATATTGTTCCTGATTTTATTTTTGCTATTGGTGATGATACAAGTGATGAAGAAATGTTTAAATTTTTAAATTATGTTAATAGAGAACAAATGAGAGTTAATTGCAATATGAAAATTTATACGACAACTATGGGAAAAAAACCTTCTACTGCTAATTTTTATATAAATGAACCTAGAGAATTTGTAGAATATTTAGAAATGCTATATCATCATAATTAAATAAAAGTTATTTTTCATAATAATTATTATTATTTTAGTTATTTAAGAGTTTAATTATTGGTTATTTAATTTTTATTAAAATATGGGAATATAAAATATATTTTTATAATATATTTCACTATATAAAAGAAAAAAGTAAAATTAAAAATTTAAATGGTTTAATAAATATTTTTAAAAAAATAAACCTATTTAAAATCCATTTTAAAATAATAATTTTTTTTATTAAGCATTTAAAGCATTATGAACATCTTCTAATATTTTATAATTCATAGAATATTCAGTAGAATTCATTCCTTCTTTTGCTTCTCTTAATTTTTTTTCTTCCATTTGTTTTTTAAGAGCATTTAAATTATTTTTATTCATTCTATCAATAATTTTTTCAATTCTACATCTTTCTTTTTTAAATCTTTCATCATCTAATCTAAATATTCTTGCTTGTTCTTCATCAAGAATTTTATCAAAATTATCATTTTTTCTTTTTTCTTCAATTTGAATTTCTAAATATTTAGCTAATTCTTTTTTTCTTTCTTCTCTTAATTTTTCTTGTAATAAATCTTTTTCATTATCATATTTTATTTTTTCTCTAGTATAATATTTATATTTTAATCTTTCTTCTTCATCTTCGATTTTTCTTTTTTTTAAATTTTCTTTTGCAATATCACTTAAAACTTTATTTCCTATATTTTCTATTCTTTTAAAATATAATCTTCTTTCAGCTTCTTTTTTATCTTCCATTTTTTTCATTTCTAACATAGATTGAGCATCTTCTTCTTTTTGTTTTTGTAATTTTTCCATTAATTTTTTTTTTCTTTCTTCATTTTCTTTAATTTGTTCTTTTAATGTTTGTTCTTTTTTTTTTTGTTGTTCTAATTCAAATTGTTTTTGTTCTTCAGTTTCTTTTTTAAATTTTTCTAATTGTTCTTTTTCCCATTTTTTTGTTCTTAATTCTTCTAATCTTTTTTTTTTTCTATCATCTTCCATTTGCATTAATCTAAATTGATTAAATTTATAATTTTGCTCTTCAAGAGCTTTTGCTTTTTCTTTTTCCATTTGAATCAATTTTTTATTATGTGCTCTTAATATTTTTCCATATTCTTTTTCTCTTTTTTTTTCTTCTTCAAGTCTTTTTTCTTTATCTTCAATTTGTTTTGCTAAAGCTTCATGTAATACAATTTTATCTTCTTGTTCTTTAAAAGCTTCTTCTTTTTTTTGTTTATCATATAATAATTTATTATATATATTAATTGCATTCCATTCATTTCCATATTTTGTAAAATCTAATTTTTTTATTTTTGGTTGAACTGCTGATTCTTCTGCTTCTAAAGCTGCTAATTCTTCATATATATTTGCATATTTTTTTTTTTGTTTTGAAGTTGAATTTGATTGTGTTTTATTTTTTTCATTTAATGTATCTAAATTATTATTATTATTATTTAAATTATTTTGAGTTTCTGTTTGAAGATTTTGATAATTTGAATTATTTGAATCATGAAAATTTGTTTCTGTTCTTATTGGTCTATATGTATTATTTATTCTTTGTTGTTGGAATAATTTTCTTATTTTATCTTCTAATTTTCTTAATTCTGGATCTGTTAATTTACTTCCATCAACGAATTTTGATACTTCTTCTTCTATAAATTTTTCTGGATGAATTATTCCATATTTTCTACAAAATTTTGTTATCAAAAGTCCTTTTAATTTTTCTTTCTTTTGAAGCTCCAAAAGACGCTTTCTATCTGATTCAAATGAACCTGTTCCTTGTAATTCTCTCTCACGAAGAGCTGCTTTTGTTGCTCTGTAAGTATTATAGAACATTTTTTTTTTTTTTTTTTGATTATTATAAGTTATATTTTTTATTTATTTATTCAAGATTTAAAATTATTTTTTTTAATTTATTTTTTTTTTTAATTTACTTTTTTTTTTATTAAATAATTATAATAAATATTCATGTTTTAAATCGAAAAACTTTTATAAATTTTAAATTTTTTATATGGATTTAAATATTTTCAGACAAAAAAAAAATTTATAACAAAATTAATTATTATAGAATTACTATAAGTAGAAAAAAATAAAAATTCAAATAAAAAAAACAAATAAATAAAATTACAAAAAAATATGTTAAAATCCTTTGATAAGTTATCTCCTCCAATAACTTTATATTATAAAAACCAAGATCGTCATTCCTCAAGTTTATCAGGTATTTTAACAATAATTGCCTATTCAATAATTTCAATATTTTCAGTAATATTTTCTCTGGATTTCTTATTAAAAATGAATCCAACATCTTTTTTCTATAATAAATTTATATCTGATACAGGTTATTTTCCTTTAAATTCTTCTGGAATTTTTCATTTTATTGTAACTGGAGAACAAGTAAATAAAGATTTTGATGAAAGAAGTTTTACAATAATTGGAGTAAATGTTGAATATGATGTAATTCTAGAAAATACTTCTCAAATAAATTATGATCATTGGATTTATTCTCCTTGTTCAGATGTAGATATTGATAATTTAAAAAAATATTTAAATTCTTATAATACTTCTTTTACTAAAGGATATTGTATTGATCAATTTTATAATTCTACAACAAAAAAATTAATTAGTAAAAATGAAAGTGAATTTAATTATCCAGTTTTAGAACATGGAAATTCTAATTTAAATGGTAATACTTATGGAATTTTTTTATTAAGATGTCAAAATCATTCTTTTATAAATAAAACTAATTGTTATGATTCTGATTATAGTGATTTATCTGCCATTGATACTTTAAGTTTTGCTATTTATTTTATTGATCAATATATTGATGTTTCTAATTATAATTATCCTTTAACAAGATATTTCAATAAAATTAGAAATCAAATTGTATTATCTTCTTTTACAGTTAATCATTTAAATATGAAACCTTTACAATTGGCTACTCATGTTGGATTTGTTTTAACTGAAACTGAATATTTAAATTCTTTTAATTTTGATGTTAATGAAAAATTAACTATAAATCTTGAAAACACAGGAATTTATGGTTCTATTTATTTTTGGATGCAAAATCAAATGGGAATATATGATAGAACTTACCAAAAAATTCAAGATATATGTGCAAGTATAAGTGGTTTGAGTAAATTAATAATGTTAATTGGTTATTTCGCAAATTATTTAATTTATGAAGTAACTTTAATTGAGGATTTAACAAAAGATATAAATAAAAAAACTGAAAAATTTGGAAGAAGAACAAATACTAAAGGATTTTCAAGTTTATCTAATATTCTAAATACACCTCAAAGTCCAATTTTAGCAAATAATGTTAATAATCCTTCATCTAATGTTTTAAATTGTGAAATAAATAATAATAATAATAATAATAATATCAATAATAATAATAATAATAATATCAATAATAATTTTATATTAGAAACAAATATATCAAAAATTAATTTAAACCCTGCAAAAAAGGGCTCAAATATAAAAAATAATATAAATTGTTTTGCAATTTTAAAAAATAAATTTTTAAAAAAGAATTCTACTATTCAACTAATAATTAATACAAGAATGAAAGTGTTGTCTGAAGAAAAATTATTTACTTCTTATTATATTTTAGGAGGTTTAAGTGATAAACTATTAAAACAACAATCATATACTCCAAATATGAATAATTTTATAAAAAAATCCAGATTTTCTGTATTACCAAATAAAGAAATTTATAAAAAAGGAAGGACTGTAAATCTTAATTAATAAATAATATTTGTAAAAAATATATATAAATATTTATTTATTATTAAATAAGATTATTCAAATTTAATAATAAAAATTCAAGAGTTTAAATATTAAATTTTTTAAGCTCAATATAACATATTGTATTGTTTTTTTAATTGTTTTTTAAACAATTTTTTTTCCGCGATAAGTTCTACGAGATGATTTTAAAAATTCTTTCGGTTCATTTTCTTTTCCATTTAAAATAGAATCAATCTCAATTTCAGTTGTAATAACCATTTTTACAATGGAAATTTTACTTGGTTCTTTACATTTTTGGAAAATAGGATTTTCTTCAATTTGATTATAACTTCTAAACTTAGGAATAGGAAAAAAGAAATGGAATAAAGTATTTCCAATAAAATTATAAAAATGATTTAAATATCCTATATTATAAGGATTATAAACAGAATTTATTCTAGTATTTTTACAAAATTTATTCATTTCAATTGGACTTCTAATTCTTTCAACCAAAGTACTATTATTATAAATTCCAATTAAAATTGATTTAATAAATTTCAATAAATAATAATTAATAATAGATAATCCCAAATTAAATAAAGTAATTAATAAATATAAAAAAGTTGAAATTCTAAAATTTGGAAATTCTTGAAGAAAAGTTGAATATTTTATTAAAAAAAATATAAAAAAAATAATTACTAAAGAAATATCAATAATCCCCCATACTAAAAAATTTATAAAAAATTGATAATTTCTAAATCCAACACAATTTGCAATATAAGGACAATGATGATCTCTTCCAATTATACAATTATTACATATTCTACAATGAGAACTTCTTTTATATTTTGGTTTTTCACAAAATTCGCAAAAACCGTAATTTTCATCATTATTATTTTCTTTTATAATTTCATTTTGGTATTTTTTTATATTATATTGTAATTTTTTTTCTTCATTTTTTAATATTTTTTCAAAATCAGTTTGTTTTGAATTTGTAAAAATAGATAATAAATAATTTAACATTATATTTATATAACAAAAAATAATAATGTAACAACATCTTTTTCTATTTTTATTGTTCAATGAATATCTAAAATAATAATACCATTCAAATCCTCCTAGTGCTATTATTATTGAAACAATTGGAATAAAAATTAATCTTTGTTTTAATTTTGTCCATCTCCTATTTTCCTTTTTATTATCAGAAGAATCATGATGATCATTATCTTTCTCTTTAAAAAATGATTTTTTTTTTTTTTCTCCCACAGAAATAGTATCCTCAATTGAAGAAAAGTTTTTATCAATTTCCATTTCTTATTAAAAAATTAAAAATATTTTTTTATATTTTTAATACCCTTTTTTATATTAAGAAATTTATAAAGTAAAAATTGGATTATTTAAAACTAAATAAAATTTTAGAAGAGATATAATGATAAATATTAATTATAATAAACATTATAAATAAAATAATTGTTCAATTTTACAATTGATTATTTATAAATAAAAATTCAATAAAAAAATATATTGTATATAAATTAATTGAATGATGATTTTTTAATGATATTCTTAACACAAATTATCTATAAATGATATTTTTTATAAATTAATTATATATCTAAATATAAAGTGATTAATATTTTATTGATTAAAATAAGTACTTTCATAATGCTTTTTCTATTTTTTTTTAATTTATTTTTATTCTAATTTAATTTTCTTTTAAATATAGCAATTTAAATTATTATAATGAAATATTTTTTGAAAATTAAATGAATACTAAATACTTTGATGTAAAGGCAGATGAAGAAAAAATCGAAAAAGAATTTTTTGATGATATACATTTAGAAAAAACTTATAGTAGAACTTTAAAACAATTAGATACTACAAATCGAACAAAAAATTTAAAAGGATTTTTAAAAGTTTATAAAAAAAAAATATATTGTAAAAGTTTAATTGAAAGAGAATTTAACTTAGAAAAAGAAAAAAAAAGCAGTTTAAATGATACATATTATAATAATTACAAGATTTTTAATCCTAATGAATTTAAAGAAAAAATTCTATTGAATGAAAAAAGGATTAATCAACAAAAAGAGGAAAAAATATTTCAAAGAATTTATAGTCAAAATTCTAATAAATATCAAATAATTAATAGAAATACAAAAAAAAAAATTGAATTAATAAAAAACATAAATAAATTACATATATTTCAAAATCCTCCAATTGGGAGATATAATATTAATTATGAATCAATATCTCCAAAAATAAAAGGTTTTTCAATTGATAAGACAATTCATAAAGAAAGAAGTATAAAATTAAAAAAAGATTATTCAGAAAACAATTTTCGAAAAAAAAAAATGAATTTAAAAATTATTTTATTTAATTTAAAAGAGAAAGAAAAAAGGGAAACTAAATCAAATAATTTATTCGATTCAAATTTAAGTAAAGATTATTTCTCTTCAACTTCATTTCAAAAAAGAAGATTATTAAAAAAAAATATGAAAAGAAAAAATTTTGTTATTTCATCATCAATAAATTCAAATAATAATGATTCTCAAAATATAAAAAAATCATCAAGTTTACCTGATATATTTTTAGATAGTAAAAATAAAAACAATGAATATTTTTCATCATCTATTTTAAATGACTCAAACTATGAAAGTATAGAAAGAAATAAGATAAATTTTTATTTTCCTAAAAATTCAATAAATAAAAGAATAAATGTATATTTAAATAAAAAATCATTTAATTGCTATAAATAATGGATAGAATTTAAAGAATAAATGAAAAAATATATTTGAAATTAATTAATTTTTTAGAACTTATAAATTAAAAATAATTATTAAATAATAACAAAAATTTTTTTTTAATATAAATTAATATAAAAATCATTTAGTTTTATCATAGCAAATATCACAAATATCATATCCACATAAACTACAATAAAAATTAGTAACATTAGGTTTGAAAGTTTTTCCACATTCATCACAAGACCAATTTCCAGTTCTATATTCTGGCATTTTTGTAGTAGAAATTGCATATGTTAAAGTATGAGGATGACAAGGAGAAAATCCTTTTTCTCCAATTTGATATTTTAAATCAGAAAATAATTTATTTAAATTAATTTGATTTAACCAACCTACAATAACATCATTTGTAATTTCCATTATATCTTCTTTTAATAATTTATATATTTCTTTTCCTTCTTTATTTAGTATTACCATGTAAGGGATATAATTTACATTATGTTTATTTATTATTCTTTCTATTGTTTCTTTTTCTGAAAATGGTATTGTAAGTATATTTTTATTTGTTATTTTTGTTTTTGAAATATTATATTCTTCTTCTGTTTCATCACATGGACAAAAAATTATTTGAAATTTTCTGTCTTGGTTTGGTAAAGAATTAATTTTTATAAAAATATCATTAGAAAAAGGATGAAAACTAGACATGAAAAAAATACAAAATACTTTTGCCTCTGAATTATATTTTTGTAATTCAATATTTAATAATTTATTATCTTGAGTTAAAAAATTTGTCCCATAATCTGAAAGAGATTCTTCCATTTTATATTGAATTTCAAATAAATATTTTTTAAAATAATTTATTAACTAAAATATTTAATAATATAATTATGACAATGCAATAAACTTTTAAATAGAAAATAGTATTTTATATATAATTTTCTACATAAAAAAATAAAGCATTTTGTTCTTTATAATATTAAAGAGAAAACAAAAAAATTAAAAGGAAAAACTCTATAAATCTAATATAAATGAATGATTTTGTATGATCTTCTATTAACTAATGTAAAAATGAGTTCACAATTTTTTTTTTATCCTTTAATATTATAATAATTTTCTAATATTATCTATCATTTTACTCCTCAAGTTTAAAAAAAACTAAGTTTCAATATCTAGG
>JAJJKW010001763.1:0-33177 GCA_023805745.1 Isotricha sp. YL-2021b | reverse complement strand
TCTTCTTTTTTTTTTTCCGAAAAAACTTCTTAAAGAACCAACTCCAATAGATTTTTTTTTTGTAACATATAATATTCTTGCAATTGCTGCTGCTTTAATATATAAATAATCATTTGATATTGGAACTTCTCATTTGCATGTGAACATTTTACTATTGGACTCCATTCTGGAAGTTTTATTACATTTTTTTCTTTAAAAAAATTTGCCAATGCATTTACAAATTGATTTGATGGAACATCCAATACTGTTATTCCCTTCTTACTCTTGTTTATTTCTATTGAATCTATTAAGGCGTCTGTCATTTAATTGGTTTTTAAATAATTTAACATTTTTTAGATTGGGTTTTTTAATTTTTTTTTATGGATTTTTTTAAGTTTTAATTTTTATTTTTTTTTATTTAATTATTTATTTTTTTTTAATTATAATTTTTATTTATATATTTTTTTTTAATTTTGTGTTTTTTTTTTATTTATTTTTTTAGTTTATGTTAATTTCTTTTTTGGAATAATATATTTTAATTATGACAGTTTAATTATATTTTTAAATAGATTGTCAAAAAACAAATATAGAAACATAAAATACAAAAAAATTACTTAAAAAGAAAGAAAAAAAAATAAATTTATTGAAATAGATTTTATAATGTAAACAATATCAGAAAGAGAAAATGAAATCAAATATTTTTAAGAGATAAAACATAATTATATTAAAAGTTTTTCATAAATTTAATGAAAAAAATATTGAAATTTAAATACTATTTATAATTATAATTCTGATAATGGACATTATTAGAATAATAATAACAAAAAAAAATTTATTTTAAAAATATTTCTCTTAATGAATAGATGAAATTATTATTGAATTTCCATTATTAATATAAAAATAAAATATATATTATATTGAATGAGAACTAAGATTAAAGTTTATTTGTTCTTATTAGTTTAAATATTATCTTTATAAACCAAATATATATTTTTTAAGCAAATGAATTATTAAGATTCCAATTTAATTTAAAAAATTATTTTAATTTCTTTGATAATTTATATATTTTGAATTTATGTTTTTATTTCAAAAAAAATAAACAATAAACTTTTTTTTTGGTTATCTTTTTTTTAATTATCAAAATCATTATTTACCTTCTTTCATTAGTTTTAATTTGTTAATATATAAATAACAATAAACAAGTTTTATTTTTTTTTTGCTTTTTATTTAAAAATATGGATAAATATATATTATTATTATTAATATTAATTCAAACAATTTATTCAGAAAATGCATATGAATCATTAGAAAAATGGGGAAAAGAAAATGGAGTAATAATAAGTGATAAAATAACTATGAAATATATAACAGAAAATACTCATTATTATTATGCAAATGATGAAATTTCTGAAGGAGAAATTATTATGTCTATTCCATATAATGTCTTTTTTAATTTAAATAATACTCTTCAAATAACAAATAAAAAAATATATTCTCTTTGGAAAAATATTTCAGAAATGATATTTCTTAATATTGAATTAACACATAGATTTAATGAAAATAGAAAAGAAGAAACTTTCATTTCATTTATTATATGGTTGTTTAATAATCATAATAAATATCATAAATCAAAATTTTATAAATATTATCAATATTTTTTTTCAACTATTCGAACAAATTATGATAATTGTCCAATATTTTTTAATGAAGAACAAAAAGAGTTATTTGCAAATACTTCTTTTGGAGGAAATATAGATTTATTAGATAAATATATAGATGATGACTTAGAAATTTTAACTGCAAAATTTCAAAAACCAATAGAAAAAGAAGATTACATTAAATATAGATTAAATACTTTAAGTAATTCATATAATATATTTGATCATGCCACATTAATTCCTTTTTTAAATTTATTTGAAAAAAATCCATTTCAATTTAATTTAGTATATCAATATAATGAAGATAAAATGAGAATGGATATTATTTCTATAACAAAAATAAATAAAAACCAAAATTTAATATTATATACAGTTCCACAATCAAATTTATATTTTTTATTATTTTCAGGAACAACATATGATAATAATGAATTAATAGATAATTTTATTCATCCAATTTTAACACCAAATATTGTTTTAGAATATGGTTTAAATTATGAAGAATATGATTTTGATTTTAGATTAAATATAACTGAGGATAAATATTATGAAATAGCTTTAACTTTATATAAAAATATAAGTAAAACTATAGGAGGAAAAGGAACAACAAAAGAAGCATATAATTTTTTATTAACAGTATTAAAAGATTATCAAACTAGTTATGAATATACTACAGTCGCAGATTATTATAGAGTTTTAAATCAGAAAAAAGATGTTGAAAATGCTAAAAATGTTGTTGAATTAGAAAAAAAAATTTTAAATTCTAAAATAAAAGAATTACAAGAAGTAATTGATAATTTACCAGAAGAAGATTTTAATGAAAATAATAAAAAAGAAAATAAAGATGTTCAAAAAGAAAATGATTTATAAATAAAATATAGTATTTTTCATAAAAATAAAATTTAAATAAAATATAATCCCACATTATTAATAAATCAATAAAAAAATTAGCAAACAACATAAAACCGGAAAAAATTGAAAAAGAAAATAAAAAATAAAATAAATTAATCAATAAAAACGCCAAAAAAAGTTTTTTTAACTAAATCCTTCCAAAACCATTTTTTTAAATTGTTCAAAATTAATAGTTTTATCACCAATATCATTTAAAATTTTATCAACAACAACTTTTTCAACATGACTTTTCATTCCTAAAACTTCTTTCATTTCATTAGAACTAAAATATCCTTTTTTATTAAGATCAAATAAATCAAAAGCTTCTTTTAAATTAACTTCAGTAAATAAATCTTCTTTTGGTAAAGCAGCTCTTATAAATTCTTCATATTCAATATATCCACTATTATTAAAATCAATTTCTTTTATAATTTTTGTAACTTCATCTTTAGTCATTTTCATTTTATTTTCTTGATATGCTTTATATAATTCTTTTAATTTAATTTTACCATCCATATCTTTATTAATAGCAAAAAATATTTTCTTTAATTTTTGAGTTTCCTTTTTTTCAGCAAAATTATATGCAATAAAAACTAAAATTGCTTGATGAAATTTAGAAGAAGTAGAAAAATTACTTAATCTAACTAAAACTTGATGCATTAAAACAGTTAAATCTTCATTAAATAAATTATATGGATTTAAATCATTTTGAAAGAAAGGATGTTTTAAACATTCTTTGGCATTTAATCTTTGATTTTTATTATATATAGTACATTTAGAAATTAAATCTTTTGCTTCATCAGAAACATTAGTAAAAAAAGAAGAATCAAAACTTACAGTTTTATTCATAATTGCTTTCATAATTTCTTCTTCTGTTTCTCCAGCAAAAGGTATTTCTCCACTTAATAATATATACATTATAACACCACAAGACCAAATATCACATTTTGAATCATAATTATTTTTTAAAACTTCTGGAGAACAATATACTAAAGTTCCAACTGTATCTTCAAATTGTTTTTTATATTTTGTAAATATTTTTGCTGCACCAAAATCTATTAATTTTAATTCAAAATTTTTTATATATTCATAATTTGGCTTCATATTATTATTTTCTTTTTCTTTCTCTTTTTCTACATATAATTCTTCTTTATATGATGATACAAATGATAAACTTTTTATTGGAGGTTTTTTTTTTATATTTTCTTTATTTTCATGAAAATCAATATTATCAACCATTACATTTTCTAATTTTAAATCTCCATGAATAACATTATTAGAATGTAAATATAAAACAGCGGAAAAAATTTGAAACATTAATAATTTAACAATTTTTTCATTAAATCTTCCAACTTTAGCTAATTTTTCACTTAAATCTCCTTCACTACAAAATTCATTAATTAAATAAAAAGAATCATCATCAGAATAAAATTCAAATAATTTCATAATATTAGGATGTTCTAATTTTTTTAAAATATTTATTTCTCTAAATATTTCTAATTCAGTATAACCAGGTCTTAAATTATCTTTAGAAATAATTTTCATAGCTCTAACTTGACCTGTATTTTTATGAACAACTTTAATAACACTTCCATAACCTCCTTCTCCAATAACTTTAGAAATAAAATAATTATCATCTATTTTATTATTATTCTTTCTTATTATTGTTCCTAATGTTATTGGTAAACCTGAAATACTTCTTACAGGAGTTTTTTTATTTGGATTATTTAATACAATTTCACTTGATGGTGTTGTCATACTTGATCTATAATAAAATGAATCTCTATCTTCTAATTTATTCTTTTTTCTTTCAGTTATTGCCTCTCTAAAATGTACTTTTTTTTCATGTTCTTTATCTTTTGCTCTTTCTGTTTTTGAAGTTTTTTGATAATTATTATTATTACTATCATTTGAATAATTTGATCTTTTGTCTATTGCATCTTCAAATGTTGCATCACTTATACAACACATTTTATCTACCATATTTCCCATTTTTTTTCTTTTTTTTAGGTTTTTTTTTTGAAAAATATATTTATTTTTTTATTATATTTATTTAATTAATAGAATATTTATTTATTTTTAGAATTTTTCTGGAATATTATATTGGAAATAATTTTAAATTTTAAAATAAGTAAATTGTTTCTTTTTTTATTTATTTCAATTTTTTATTTATTATAAAAAAAACATTGTTTCTATTTTTTAATTATTAAAATTATTTCAATCAGATGAGTCTGAGCTATCAAATTCATCATTCCATAATTTATTATATAAATCAACCATTTCAGTTAATTTCATAGGTTTAGATAATTTAATTGGTAAATTCTTTTGCTCTTTTAACATTTTTAAAATTTTTTTATCAGGTTTCTGAACTGGAAATTTTCCATTGAATAAATAGTATATATAATTCATTTTATATTAAATTAAAAAATTTTTAAAATTAAATAATTATAATTAAGAAAATTAATCTTTATTAAAATAAAGATTATAATTTAATATTTTTTGGAATTTTATTTCTTCTTAAAAAATAATTTTATAAAATATGTTATTCTTTCCTTAAAAATTTTTTAATAAAAAAATTAAAAAATAAACAAATAATAAAGTTAATATACAATTTCATTACTATTGATATGCATAATTTGATCCCTATTAACTTGTAAAACACCATTAACTTTTTGAAAATATTTAATTGCATCTTTGATTTTATTCTCATCAGGAATTTTAATAGTAATTGAATTCATATTTTTTAAATCATAAATAATACTTGCATGATATTCTTCTATTGCTTTAAGTAAAGGGTCTTTTCCTATTGAACCATCATAGAATATTATAAGAGTTGAAGGTGAAAATTCTGGTTCTTCTCTTAACTGAGGTTGTTTTAATCCTAAATTCATTTATTAAATATTAACTTATTTTTTTATTGTTTTAATTTAATGATTAATTAAATATTTTAAATTAATTTTTTATAGAATAACTCTTTGATTTATAATTTGTCAATTTCATTGAACCCAAATTTATAGAATTTAAGTTATTTGCAATATTTGTTTCTTTCATATTTATATCAAATATTTGTTCATTTAAACATTTAATTTCAAAAAAAGTTTTAAATAACATTTCTTCACTTATAATATCTTTTCTTAATTTTTCTAATAAATTGATATAAGAATCATTTTGACATTTAAAATTATTTAAACTATAATTTTTCCATGATATTTTTTTATAATGATTAATAAATCTCTTATGAAAGAAACTAAATTCTTTTTTTATATCACTTTGAAAAATCTTATTATTTTTTTTAATAAAATTATTATTATTTTTTATAAAGTTACTATTAGATTTAGAAGAAAAATTATTGAAGTTTTCAGAATATTTATTTTTTTTTGTATCACTTAGTTGATAATTATTACTATTACTTTTTTTTAAATTTGTAACATTTATGGTAGAAATAAATTTTAATTTTATAACTTTATTTTCAATTGATTGATTAAGATCATTAATTAATTGAAAATCATGAAATACAAAAGAATTTATAAATTCAAAAATAAATAAAATCATTTCAATTATTCCATCAACTGCTCCTGCAATATCTTGAATTTTTTTATATGTTCTATCATATACATCACCATAATTTTCTAATTGCAAAATTATAAGATTATATATATTATTTTGAGAAGAAATATAATCCTCAGTATTTTTATCATATCTATAAGCTGTAGTTATTTTTTCATTATCAAAAAGAGGATTGTCATTTGTTTTTAATTCAACTGTATAGAAATTAAAATAACGAATATCTAAATAAGAGGAAGAAATATAATATGTAAAATTTACCCAATTATACTTTATTGGATTTTTATAATTATTAACATCAAAAAAATAATCTAAATAATTAAAATAAAATTCAGGGTATAATGAAATTAAAGAATTTATTCCTTCTTCTGATAAACAACTAAAATTATTATCTGTTGAATTTTCACATCTTTTAATTATTACTCCATAATTTACATTTTTTGGATGATTAATTCCTTTTTCTAAAATTGGATACTCAAAATTTTTATCACTTATATCATATATAATTCCATTTTTATTTATTTTTCTTAAGCAAGCTGATTTTAAAAGAATTTTTTCTGATTCATTTTTAAACATAAAATTATATAATTCATAATCTTTTTTTGTACATTTTTCATAAATCCAATAAAATTTATTTTCAAAATAATTATCTTCCAAAATTTTATCACTTTCTACATTTTGATATCCAATTATAGTAAAAACAGATTCATTATAAATATCATAATTATATTTATGCCAATCATAAAATGTAATAAAATGAAAAAATTTTTCTTGATTCACTTCCACTTTTGGAATTTCTTGAATTATTTTTCTATAATAAAAAGTTGTTGGATTTAAATGAAGTAAAAAATCAACTGAAATGAAATATCCAAACGTTAATGCTATAATTGTACATATTATTGATAAAATTCCAGAAAAAATAGAAGAATGTCTTAATTCTCCCTTATAATATAAAGATATAGTAGGTGAAACATAATCTAATTTTTTAATAAACATTTTCATATTTTGTTTAATTCAGTATTGATATTATAATAATAAATATTTATTAAATATTATTAATAAATAAATTTAAATTTATTTTTATCATTTTAAAAAAAAATGGAAGAAATAAGAAATGAAAAACAAGAAATATTATCTTTTAATAAAATAATACGTATTATCGATTATTTAATTGATGAAGATCAAGTAATCGAATTCCTTAAAAAAAGCAAAACTGAAGAAAAAATTTTAAAATTTTTACAATATTATAATGAAGATTCTCAAAATGAAGAAATTCCCTCTAAAAAATTATGTAACATATTTGAAGTAAATGAAAAATTTAAAGCAATTATTCAAGAAATTTCTTTAAATTTAAAAATGTCAAAAAAAAAATCTTATGAATTACTTGAATTATATATTACAGATAATCCAAAAAATGCAAATGATTTAATTAGACTAATAAATTTAAATAGAATAAATTCAAATGCAGATGATTTATTAAATCAACAATTTTTATTTTACAATGAAAATATAATTGATTTTTATTATAGTGAAAGAAAATGTTTTTTAGGTATTATCTCTAAATTATTAATTGCAGCTTATTCAACTTTTTCTAATAATCAAATTTTAAAAGATTATTTTGATGATATAATAACTAATAAAAACTTTTTAAATAAAATGTGGGATCAATTTATATCATATGAAGAAAATCCTATCAGAAATACTAGAATAATTCATCAAAAAAATAATCATATTCCATTAGATAGATTAAATGAACAAATTTTTTGGGAACAAAAAATAATATTAGAATGTATGAATATAATTTGTAATAATGACGAATATTGTAATTTAGAAATATTTACAAAATTAATAGATTATTTTTATAAAACTAAATTTACCTGTTATGCTTATAAATATAATAATGGACAATATGATAGTACAGTTAAAGAATTAAGTGATAGAAGTGTTGCTTTTACAATCTTAAATTTTCAACCTGAAAAATTAAGATTATGTTATGAAAATCAAAAAATTGAAAATAATTTAAATGCATTAAATATAAATATTGATAAATTACTTCAATTTTATGATGATGTTATAGGAATAAATAGTATTTACCCTATTCAATGTACAATTGAAGCTGTTATTAAAATAATGGAAAGATTAAAAGATAATAATTTTAATGATAAAATTCAGAAATTTTATAATAAAATAAATAATCTTAATAATAATAATGAGGTAAGTTTTTTATTTTTTAAAGATATGATAACTTCATATTCATTTCCTTCATTAAAAGAAGGTGGAAATTATTTTGAAATATCTTGTAATTTTATGATTAAATCATGGATAAATTTAATTATGTCTGCTTTGTATAATTATAATATTAATTCTTATCCTCCAAGTTTAATAGAATTAATGTGTAAAGTTTTAAATAGTCCAATTTGTAGAGAACAATTTTTTGAAGAAGATGAAAGATTAAATACTGCTATTTATAAATTATTTCAAAGTTTCAAAAATAATAAAAATTATTCTGGTAATTTCATTAATATGTGCTTTGCTTTAAGTAGTCCAAAAATTGGAGATGAAAACTCAAAAAATTTATTTAATATGTTAATTGAAAAAGATGATGAAAAAAATGAAAGTTTTTTTGATGATATTTTTGATACTTGGAAAAATTTAAATAATACTTTAAATGATACTATTAATAATGTTTCATTTGCAAGAGGACATTATAATTTTGATAATGATGAAAATAATGATAGTTTTATTTATTTATACCAAAATATAGAATATATAAGATTATTTATTAGATTATTAACATCAGATTTTCAAAATGTTGCAAATTTAGTATCTTTATTTGAAAATAGAGATGTTCAAATTTATTCTGAATCTAATGAAGGAAAAATTTATTATTCTTTATTACAATTATCAATAAATAGTTTATTTTTGTCTTCAATGCATTCTTGTTTAAATTCTAGAGATGATTTAATTAATAATTTTATTAAAGAATTATTTCGACTTTTTATTTTTTTTTTCAGTAGTCCTAAATGCCCTATATTAAAATATATTTCTGAAAATAAAAATTTTACAGATCAATTAAGTGAAATTATTTATAATACTTTAAAAAATGACTTCATTAATAAAAATTATATTAATACTTTATTGGCTTTAAAACTTATAAGAGAATGTTTTCAACTAAAAAATTTTATTATTATTTTTAAAGAAAATTATGGAAAAAAATTCTTAAGAAATATATTTTTTTATTTTAAAGAAGCAGTAAATAATTTTTCAACAATTCACTCTTTTGAGACTTTAAATGAACCAAAAATAATAAAAAAATTATTTGAAATAATGTCAAATATATTATCAATTTTAGTTAGCAATTGTAATAATGATAAACGAACAATTTTAGAAGAAAATTATGAAATTAATCAAGATATAATTATGAATACTATTTCAGATGATAATTCAAACTTTTCTAATTTTAATAGTAATTATAATAATAATAATTATTTAAATAGTAATGATGAAGTTATACCTTTTATTATAAAATTACTTAATCAAGAAGGACAAATGAATGGTGTTCAAGTTCAAGGAAATGATTTATTTTTATTAGATTTACTTTTTAGAATTTTAACAATTAAAGTTTATAATAATAATTTACAAAATAATTTATCAAATGATTATATGTATGCTTTTGCTAATATGTTTTTAGAAAAATTAGAAAAAAAATTCCAAAATATCTATTCACCTTTTGAATGTAGTAGTTTCTTAAGAAAAATGTTTGTAAATGTTTTTTATTGTTTAAAACAAATATTAAATTTATGCATAATTTGTCAATTAAATCCAAAAAGTCAAATAAGTGAATGTTCTATAATAAAAAATTTTTCATATTGTTTTTACAATAATAAAGAAATACCAAAATATTTGACAGAATCAACAAATTTAATAGACCAATATGAAATAAATTTATTATTAATTCTATTTATATATTCTAATTATGAAAAAATGCATAATTTAATATTTGAATATAGAGGAGAAATAAAATCAATATTTTATTTAAATTCAGTAACAATGGAAGATTATATTTGTGATTCTTCATCTTATGATTCAGATTATAATGTTGCTTCTCTTTGCTTTGATTGTTTAACTAAATTAATTTATTTAGTTAAAGATGTTAATATTAATATTATGAATATTTTAACTTTAAGAAAAACAAATTCAAATGAAATTGATTCTAGAATAAATTTATTTGAATATGTAAGAAGAACTATTAAATCAAATTTAACTGAGGATAAATACTTTTTAATCAATAAAACTTTGCAATTTTTGAATATTTGTTGTATTTATCAAATTAATTTTATTTCTAGTTTCCTTGACAATGAAAAAGATGAAGATAATATATTTATGATTTTAAATAGTATGTTAGATATGGCTCATTCTAATTTAGATGATGAAGATGAAAAAGATATCTATAACATTTTTGGTCAATCTATTTATTTTGTTTCATATATATTATCTAATGATGTTATTTATAAAAAAATCATAAAAAATTTAATCATTGAGAATGATGGTAAAAATTTTCTTGATTATTTATTAGATACTTCTATACAAATGTTTCAACTTAAAAGAGAAGAATATGATTCTCTTGTTCAAAGTATTCAAGAAATTAGTAATAACTATTATAATAATAAATATTATCTCTATGTTTATGAAACAGATAATAAAGTAAAAAGATTTTGTTTTATATTATCAGTAATAAAGCAATTATCTTTTATTTTTACCAAATTAATAATATTAACGGAAGATAATAATAATACTAAATTAAAATTTGACTTTAATTATGGACAAAATTTATCTTCCTTTATCAAAATAAATCTTGTAAATTTAATAAATATATTTGGAAAAGATACAGAAGAATTTAACAATGATATAATAAATAAATTTAACCAAAATTTTATGAGAGAAAAAATTCCAATAACATTAAAAAATTTTGAAGTTCCTAAAAAAAATGAAAGATTAATAACATCTTTTATAATAGGAGATGTTTTATTTGAATATGGGATAAATTATGCAGTAGATTTAAGAGAAATGTTAATTAAATTAATATCATTTAAGGAGGATAATTTAATAGAACAATTTTCACAATTAATATCATTTAATTTAAATAGTTCTTTAACTCATTCTAAAACACAAGCAATGATTACTGCATTATATGCTATTGGATTTTTCTTTGGAATTAGTGAAGAAGGTTTTGGAATGAATACTAGTTTTTTTACTGATAGTTTAGTTTTTGATATTCTTCAAAAAATTCCTGATGATAAAAAAAAATCTCTTAAGGATGAAATTAAAATTTTATTAAAAATTTGTCAAAAATTTAATCCTAAATTAAATTTTTCTTTTCTAAAAACCATTTTTGGAAATAATTGTAATGAAGCTATTTCCTTTATTGGAAGTTCTATAATAAGTACTTATACTCTATTATCAAATATTAAAAATCCTATTATTAAAAATTATATTTACGATTTATTAAATAATGGACTTGATTATACATTATATTTAACAAAAATTCAAAAAAAAATTTCAACTTTGTCACCTCAATATTTATTTAATATTTTAGGTAATATTGTCAATGACATGGATTTTTCAGAAAAAGATTTATCAAATTATAATAATTTACTATTATCAATGATCACTCTTTCATATAGTATAATAATGTATATTATTACAATTGAATATGATTATAGAAAAAATGATATTCAATTAATATCTCAATTATTAATTAAATTAAATATTTGTTATCAAAAACAAATAGAATATAGAGCTGTGATTACTTATATTTATTGTTCTATTATTTATTTAATTAGTAATGAAAATGCACAAGAAAACCAAAGCATTATTTTAGGAAATATTAATGAATTTATTAAAAGTATTATTTCAATTTTTAATGAAAAAACAAGTGATATTGAATATCAATCTTTTGTTATGTTAATTTTTAGATTAGTTGATTTTTTTCCAAATGAAGGAATGAATTTAATTTTAAATCAAAAAATATTTATTTCAATAAAAATGAGATTTTCAAGTAATTTAAATGAATTAAATAAACTATATATCAAAAATGAACATACAATATCTCATTATTTATATTGTTGGACATTAAAATTAATTTCAAAACTTTTAGAAATATATGATAGTTTCCAAAAAGAAGAACAAATAAAATATTATATAATATATAAAAATTCAGTTGATTTTATGTTAGATAATTCAGAAAGAATATATAATTTACTAAATAATTGTGGTTATAAAGATTCAAATGGAAATAATGAAGTGAAATCTCTTGCTTTTATTGAAGAAGTTAATTCAACCACTGAAGTATTAAGCTTAATATCTGTTATTGAATCTGATAGTAGAGATTTTAAACAAACTGATTTCAATATTTTAGATTTTTTATTTAAAACTACTGAAATATTAATTACCAAAGGATTAAAATTATTTGAAACTAATTATTTAAGAATAAATAATTTGTATTCTTCATTTAGTGAAATTGAAAAATATATGGAAGAAATAAAATTAGAAAGTAATTTAAACAATAAAAATATCAATAATGATAATGATAATTTTTCTCCTTTTATTAATAATAATTATAATTATAATACTGGGTTTAATAATTATAATAGTACAGGAAATGTGAATATTTATTATAATATGATTTCAAATTCTAATAATGGACCCTTAAGTTTAAATGCAAATATTAGTAATTTATTTTTATATAGAATTGAAACATTATTAGTTTCAATCTTATTTAATATTACTTCAACTTTAAAAGAATTACTCTCAAGAGATGAATATTCATATAGACAATATTTATTTGATAATTTTATAGAAAATCAGAATAATTTAAATTTATTTGAGGAACAAACTCAAAATGTTTTAAACTCATTTTACTATGCAGTAAGATATTTAGATAATTTTGTAAAAAATAAAAAAAGTTATCAAATAATGCATAAAAAATCAATCTTATTTTATAATAATATAAATACAGGAATAAATATGGGTTTCTTTAATTTAGCATATGGAGAATTTGAATTAAAAGATTTATTTATGTTTAATAATTATTCATTACTAAATTTATTATTAATTGGAACAGAGTTTAATGATGCGATTTTATATTTTACAAGATATTATAGATTTAATAATCAATTTGATGATAATTATATTAAAACAATGCATAATTTAAAAAATAAATTAAAAGAAAGAAGCGAATGTTCTTCCTATTTTGAAGGAAATAATAATTCTATTATTCAATATAATAAAGTTATTGAAAAAGCAATTGAAAAAGCTCTTGCTAGATTTACAAAAGATTATAGATTAAATTAATAAGTTTTTTATTTAATATTGATTTTTATAATTTAATATAAAATTTAATTATTTTTTATTTTCCTCACCCAAAAATGTCAAAAAAAAGTCTTAAAGTTAAATTTAATGAAACTCTTAAAAAATTAGATTTTCCAAAAACTTTTGATGATTTTAAAAAATATGTTTCGGAAAATATCCCTATTGAAGATTCACTGAATTATAAATTTACAGAAGAAAAATCATCAAAAGTAATACAAAATGAAGAAGATTATGAACAATTAAAATTAAGTAACATAAATATTCCCAAAATTGTTGTCACTTTTATTCCTAAAGAAGTAATATTAATAAAAAACGAAATTGAAAGTAAAGACAATTCATTTAATTCAGATCATGAAAAAAAAGAGCAAGATAATATTGATATAAAAGAAAACAATCCTCAAATAAATAATGATGTGAATAATAAAAATAATAACACTAATAATAATGATTTAATAAATTCAAAAATTCGTGAAACAATTACTTCTTTAGTAAAAGAAAAAATAGAAAAATTACAGAATGAAATAATAAATGATATATATAATAATATTCCAATAACAGAGACACAATATTTAGATAATAATGAAAAAGAAAAACAAAAAATTGAAATAAGTTTGATAAATAAAGATTTAACTTCTCTTTCTATTCATACTGGTATTAAATGTAATGAATGTAATTGTCTTGAAATTGTAGGTCCTAGATATAAATGTTCAAAATGTGAAAATTACAATTTATGTTCAAAATGTGAAAAAGTAACTAAACATAATATTGATCATATATTTATTAAAATTTATTTTCCAAATTCAGAGGAAGAAAAGCAAATATATCCAAAATATAAAACTGAAGGATTAAATTATTCTATTTCTAATAATAATTTTACTTTCAAAAGAAATATTGATAATATTATTAAAATCAATATTAAAAATACAGGAAATAAAAATTGGAAAAAAGGATTTATGTTTCATTGTTTAAAAGAATTTAGTGAATTATTTGGTGAATCTGTATCAATTAAAAATAATTTAGAAATTGGAAATGAAGAAAATTTAGAGATTAAATTTAGTGAAAATTATAATAAAAATGGTTTAAAAAAAACAGATAAAAAAGAATATTTTACATATTGGCAAATGTTTAATGAAAAAGATATTCCTTTCGGAGAAGCAATTAAATTCATAATAAAAATGAACTAATTAATTTAAAAAAAATATTATTTTTGAAATAATAAAAGACTTAATTAATACAAAACCATTTAAAAAATAAAAATTAATTATTTAAACTTCATTCTTTTATTTTGAAAAATTAAAGGTAACTTAACACCATCTAAATCTTTTTTAGTATATAATTTAGTTCTCATTTTACTTTTTTGAAGAAGATCTCTATTTAAAGCATCAGCTAAGATATTATATCTTAAAGTAGTTTTATATTTATCCCAAGCTTCATTATAATAATAAAACTTTCTAAGAAATTCATCATTCGGATAAGGTTTAGCATATTTTTTAATAAATTCATAAGTTTCTGGAATTAATTCTTGAATATCCATTAATTTAACAACAATAATATCACAAGGATTATCAGCTTCAAAAGTAACATCTAAATGATAACTATTTAAAGAATAATAAGAAGGAAAAATATCTCCTATTTTTAAAGTTTCTAAAGTTATATCTCTTGTAATATATTCTCCATTATTTATTTCTTCTTCACTTGGTCCTAAAGCTAATATATCTAATATTTTCTCATTTTCAAATTGTTTCATTCTATCAATATCTTCATAATTTGTAAATGAAGTTTTTTTCTTATTATATTTATTAATTTCTTGTCTGCGAATTTTAGCTTCATTTTTAATAAATTTAATTTGTTTAGAAATTTTAACAGTACCTCTTCTAATAATAAATAACAATTCGCATTTTTTACCTTCCTCAAGAATAATTTGTCCAGTAGAATATTTTTTAACTTCTGTTCTGATACCAAGTTTGATTAATAAATCTTTAGTAATATTATGGAAAACAGGGCAAATTTTTAAAAATTCAATTTGATCTTGTAACTGATTTTCAAAAATATTTTTAACATATTTATCAAAAGGAGCTTTATCAATTTTAATAAGAGCAGAATTAGTAACAGAAATAATAGTAGCAGATCTAGGAGTTCCATATAATAAAGCTAATTCTCCGAAAGTTTGTCCTGATTTTAAAACTCCTATATTTTTATCAACTGTAATAACACTTTTATCATCTTCTCCTTCTTTACTTTTTATTCCTGTATCAATTTTAACTGTTAACCTTATATTTACTGTTCCAGTTAAAATATAAAAAAATGAATCTCCTGGATCTCCTTGTTTTACTATTATTTCATTTGGCTTATATCTACATATTGTCATTGTTTGACATATATTTTGATGTTCTATTGACATTGATATATTTTCAAATAATTTAAAATCTTTTGTAAATGACATTAATTCTAAACACATTTTCTCATTTCGCTTCTCACTTGGAGTGTCTAATAATTCTTTTATTCTTTCTATTTTTTGATTTTGAATTGCTGTCATTGAGTCTATCATTTTTTTGTTTTATTTTTTTTTTTTTTTGGTTTTTTTTAGTTTATTGTTTAATGTTTTTTTTTATTTTTTTAATGTCTTTATTTAACTTTTATTATTATATTCTTTTATTAAATTTTAATGGGAAACCAAAATGAAATAAGTAAAATTGGAGATATTACTAAAAAAGAAAGGGTTTTTTTTCCACATTTTTCTAATGTTTTAGAAAATAATAATAATAATAATTCTAAGTCAAATAAGAACCCCAAACAAATTGATAAAGAACATGTTACAATTTCCAAAATTTTTAAGATTACACTTGATGAAAAAGAAAAAGATAAATTTACTTTTCTTGAATTATATTTAGCTCAATTAATGTCAATGAATAAAGAGACTAAATTTAGAATAAATGATTTAGATGAAATTATTTTAAATTTATTTAATTTTCAAGAAAATATATTAGAATATTTATTTGATATTTACCATAGAAGTATAGAAATGATTGAAAAAAGATTTAGAAGTGAATATGATGAAAAATATAAAAAAATTCATAAATATATTTCTAATTATATTTGTATGTTAATAACTGCTCCAGAAAATTTAGGTAAAGTAATTCCAAAAGAAAAAATAATTTCAATTGTAAATAAATATTTTACAGATATTGATACAGATGAATTAGGATATATATTATTTGACTTTTATATTTCAACTTATAATGACTATAATAATTTAAAAAAAGTTTTTAAATTGTTTTTTAATTTTTTAGATGAATCTAATAGAATAAATTGTAAAAATTATTATGGTAATAAAGATTATCAAGTTAAAAACATGGAAATTTTATCATCTTTATTTCAAACATGTCCATTGACTTCAAAAGCTTTTGTTGAAATCTCATTAACTTCATCGGAAGAAAAATTTAAATTAAATATATTTGCTTTAAGTGAAAATGGATTCACATTTCAAAAAGAAAATTATATAAGTAAATACATTGATATTTCTCCTATTGAAGGTGATATCGCAGATATGAGAAAATATATAAATATAAATAGAGCTAAAGAAAATGAAAAAATCATAGATAATCATATTCATAAATTAAATGATTATTTAAGTAAAGTTACTGAATTTTTAATTACTATTTATAATACTGATTATGAACATACTATTATGAAATGGATTTATAAATTAATTAGCCTTAATTTAGATAAATTAAAAATTTATAAAGAGGAAAATAGATTATCTTCTAATGGTTATTTATTAAATCTTTTTATAATTTTAATGAAAATTTTTTTCAGAGATTTTGATACAGGAGAACAAAGTGAAAAAGCTTATTCTGAATATATATTTAAAGTTGTAGGTTCTATTGATCCACTTTTTTCTTTAACTAATGATAAAATTGATTTTTCAAAAATTGAAAGGACTAATCAAAATGTCGTTCAATTAATTCTTCAAGATGATAGTTATAAAAATGATTTTCCGGAAAAATTTTCAATTTATTCTGAATTATTTTTTATTATTCAAATGATCTCTACTTATACTGTAAAAAGTTTAACAAATCAAATTACCCAATTAAATAAAATGACTGAAGAATTGTTAAAAAAAAATAATAATAATATTAGAGGAAGTCAAGATTTACAAAATATGATTATTTTAGATAATATTTTATTAATTTATTTAAAAAATCAAGAACTTTATAAATATTTACTTAGATTTTGTGAAGTAACTACATTTTTAGTTTTTTCATTGAATAATAAAAAATATTCTCAAAATGAATTTTCTAACAATTATAAAAAAGTAAATTATAAAGAATTTCTTGATGACTTTTATTATCATATAAATTTCAATGATAATTTTACAATTTCTTATCTACCAGAAAATATTTATCATAATATAATAACAATATCATTATTTATAAGAAATTATAGTGGAGATTCGTTAATTCAGCATTTATATTGTACTAAAGCAATTATTTATTTTAGTTTAATATTTTCATGTCATTCAAATTTAATTCAAAATCCTCATTTTAGAATGGAAATATTTGATATAATGATATATTTCTTTTTATCAAGTCCAAAAGAAAAAACTGCAAAAATAAATCAAATATTTAAATTATTAAATGAAAAATTTATTAAAGAATCATTAATGGTATCTATTTTAAGAGTTTTTATTGATGCTGAAAGATTAGGAACTTCAAATCAATTTTATGAAAAATTTACAGTAAGACAAAAAATATTATTTTTAATTGATAATATTAATAAAGGTTATGGACAATTATTTGAAGAAAATATTAAAGCTTATACTGAAAAACATAGTGAAGAAAGTACAAAAATGGTAAATTTATTAATGAATGATTTAACTTATTTAAATGATGAATGTATTGAAAATTTAACGGTAATTAAAAAATATCAAGATTTAATTTCTGACCAAGAAAAATATAGTAAATTAAGTGAAGATAATAAAAAATTTGAAGAAGATAAATTTAAAGAAAAAGATAGAATAGTAAAAGCAGAAATTAAATTATTTAATGCTTCACTTAAATTTTTAGTAAGTATAACAAATGTTTTACAAGATAATTTTGTTAAAAGTGGTTTAATTGAAAGATTAGCAAATTTATTAAATTATTCTTTAAATATTTTTGTAACATCAAGAGGAAATGATTTAAAAGTAAAAAATTTAAGTGAATATGAATTTAATCCAAAATTTATTTTAGCCTCAATTTTAACAGTATATTCAGCATTTGAAAATAAAAAAGAATTTTTAGAATTTATAGTAAAAGATGAAAGATCTTATAGATATGATAATTTTTTTAAAGCAAAAAAAATAGTAGAAGAAAGAGGTAAAATTCCAATTGATAGAATTGCATTTGAAAAATATGATAAATTAATAAATAAATTAAAATCAACTGAAGAAGAAATAAAAAGTCAAGAATTAAATTTCGATGATGCTCCTTCTGAATTTTTCGATCAAATAACTACTTTAATTATGTCTGATCCAGTTTTATTACCTGTTAGTAAAGTTATTCTTGATAGAAAAACTATTGAACAACATTTACTTTCTGATCAAAATGATCCTTTTAATAGAACTAAATTAACTAAAGAAATGCTTATTCCTTGTAAAGATTTAAAAAAGAAAATTGATGATTATATTAAAAAGAAAAAAAATGAAAAAAAGAAAAAAAAATAATTTGTTTTATTTTTGAATTATTAAATAAAAATATATATTAATTCTAATCAAAAATCTTTAAAAAATAATACAATGGAATTTTAATATATTAAAATATTAAATATAAGAAGTTTATAATAAGTTTTTAATTTTATATTTTTTTTTTGAATTTTTAATCCCCTTAATAATAATTTAACTACACATAATTTTATATATATTATTTATACAATACAAAAAAATATTAAATAACAAAGTTTTTAATTGGTTTATCACTTCTTTCAATTAATTGACCTCTTTCAAACATATAATAACTTTTTTTTTGAACTACAAATTCATAAGTATTAATAACAGGAAGTCCAGAAAAAAGATTAGTAATTGCAGAAGTAATATCTTTAGTTTGAATAACTTTTTCTTTTTTTGAAATTTCATCTTCTTCATCATATACCAAATCAAATAAACCATTTTTTTCTCCTGTTAAATAAGAACCAACTAATAATTTTGTTAAATTATCATTATAAGAAATATATCTTCCCAAACCTGATTTTTTATCTTCTTGAAATCCACCAAAATAATTATCATTACCATAAATATTAGTATTATTATCATTAATATCATTTTCATTATTGTTAGGATTATTATTATTATTATTACTATGCCAATATAATCCACAATAATCTTTAAAATGTTTATCATCAAAAAAACCTTCATAAACATCTCCACTTCTAAAATACACAATTCCATATTTGGAAAAATTTCTTCCTAAATGGAAAAAACCTTCATATTTTTTAATAAAATAATTATCACTATATGTTATTATACCATAACCATTTATATTTCCATTTACAAAATTACCCTTATATTCATAAGAATAACCTTCTGATTTTAATTTTTTTTTTAATATTCCTTTACCTTCTTCTTTTCCATCTATAAAATATCCTGTATAATCATATTCTGTGTCTAATTCATATTTTGATATATTTTCATTGTAATTATATGACATTTTTATTAAGTGACCATAGTGTTTAAATATTATTAAATTTGAAATATTTTCTTCAAGTTCACCTTCATATTTTGTTATTTCTAATAAATTGATGTTATTATTTTCATTAAATGTTACTAATTGTCCAGAAATAAAATGAGAATTATGAAATATACCTTTCATTATTTTAGCATATTTAAAATTTAATTCTATTTCCAAACCAAAACCATCAAATTTATTTTTAGTAAATTCTCCCATATAATATTTAAAATGATATTCAGAAAATTGTCTATAATAAATTCCAATTCCTTCTTTTTTTCCATATCTAAAAGTTCCATAATATAAAGATCTATTTCTTTGCTTAATTAAAGTTCCAAATCCAGCATATAAATATAAAGTATTATCATATTCTCCTTCATAAAATTCAGTTTTTGTTTCAAAAAAATTATGATTTGAATTATCATAATCAATGATATTTATAAACATTTCTTCTCTATCATTATTTACATATGTAATATTATGTGTAGTTTTCCCTCTTGGTTTTCTTCTAAAAAAACTTTTTTCTTCTTTATTTAAATTAAAATGGCTATATTTACTTTTTATATTTGAAAGTTTCATTTTTTTTCTATTTGGAGAATATTTCATACTTGGTAATCTTAACATTGATTGAATTCTTTTTGGTTTTTTTTTGGTTTTTTGGTCTAATTCATTTAATTTATATTCTTTATCAAGATTTATATATGTTAATTCTTTATTTGACTGCTCTTTCTTTTTCAATTCTTTGTTTTGGTCATTTATTTCTTCTGAATTATTTTTTAATAAATTTGAATCAAATTCAATACTTTTTTCATTAAAATTGAAAATCAACTTTTTATCCTTCATATAACTTGTAATTTTCTTTTTTCTTATTTTTTTAAATTTTTTTACATCATTAATTTTATAATAATATTTTTTATTGTGGATAACAGTTTCAAATTCATCTTTCGAAATTTTATAATAATTATTATAAGTTGATGAAATAAAATTGTATTTTTTAAGAAGATAAATATAATAAAAAGACTTAAGAAAAATTCTTAATTTTTTATATAAAAAAATATGAGAATTGATACTTATTTCATCTGTAAGTAACATTAATAAATATGATTTATTTGAATTAGTTATATCATCTAATGCTTTTGGAAGTTTTTCAGAAGAAGTATTTAAACATATATTATATAAATTTTCAATATCATTTTCAATAAAAGTGATTTGAGAGCCACTTAATGGGTCACTTTTCTTTTTATTTACTAACTTTTGAATTGTCATTAATTTTTTTATTGATTTTTGTAATTTAATTGGATTTATATTTGCTTCTATTGAAGATTTCTTTTTTTTAATTAAGATTTTTAATTGTTTTTTATCCTTAACATATTCAGAAAAATCATTATAAAAATTAATATTATTTGTACATATATCATTTGCATAATATTCTTTAATCATATTTTTTAATTCATTAAAATTATGAAGACCAAAAAATATTTTTTCATCTTCATAAATGTTTTCAAGAATTTTTTCTTTATTTTCAAAAAAATCTTTTATCTTTCTATTTAAAACTTCTTCATAATAATTTTTCTTTTTAGGAAAATAAATAGACTCAACACAGAAAATATTTTGTAATTTATTAATCATTTTATTATATTTATATTGGCTGAAAATTCTTCTATAATTATAATTTACAAAATTACATATTTTAAGTCCGTTAGTTAAAAAATGTCCTCTTAATATAATATGGTCTGAATTTTCATTTCCATTTGTTTCATTTACTGTTGTTAGAATTTCAGGAGCAGGTTTTTCATATTGTTTACAATAAATACATTGAGCCCCCATAGATTTATCTTTATATATAAATATATTAAATTATATATATTTTTATAAATAGAACAAAATTAAAAAACACTCAAAACAACACCTTATCTTCTAGAATAATTTTATTTCATTTTATAATTTAATAGTTTTATTTTTTATTATTGAATATTAAAGAATTTTAATCCCTAATCTTAATCACTTTTTTTAAATTAGCGGAAATTTTTATCTTTTTCTTATTTTTCTTAATAAAAATATTCATTTAATGTGATAAAATATATTTTTAAAAAATAAAATATTTATTGAATAAATTTTTCAAAAAATAAATTAATAAAAAATCAATATTTTAAAATTTAGAAAATTAATGAGAAGAGGAAAGCCAAAATTATTAAAAAAAATAAAAATAAACTCTCAAAATAGTCCATCATCAAATATAATATCAAAACCATCATTTATGTCTCCACAGAATACAAATCAAAATAAACATAATCAAACACAAAAAATAGGAATTAGAGAAAAAAACGCAAATTTTAAACTAAATAGTAGTTTAACACCAAGAATGACATTAACTCAAATTAAACAAAATAATATAGAATTAAGTGATGAAGAAATTAAAAAAGTAACAAAAAAATTTTTATTTACAAAAGTATTAATAGAAAATAAAAACCAATCATATTCTTTTTGTGGAAATCAAGCTCCTGAAATTTTAAAAAAAATAAAAAATGTAATGTGTCCTATTTGTCATGAAATTATGTCAAATCCAATTCAATGTCAAGCTTGTCAATATATTTTTTGTAATAAATGTATGGAAGAATTTCAATATAATACAGAAAGTGAAAATTGTTTTTTTATGCATAAATTTATAAAAAGTGAAAATAATGAAGATATAATAGAAACATTTAATGAAATATTATTAAATTGTCCATATAAAGAATCAGGATGTTTAGAAAAAATAAAAATGAAAAATTATGAAGAACATATTCAAAATTGTGATTATGGAATGTTTAATTTGAAGGGAAGTAAATTTTTATGTGAAAAATGTAAAAAAAAGACAGGAAATGCAGGAGAAATATTAATTCATATAAAAAAGTGTAATTTAAAGTTAAAAAATTCAATATTTCAAATAAAAGAATACCCAAATAATGCAGTATATATTGGAGAATATAAAAATGATTTAAGAGATGGTTATGGAATATATATTATTAAAGGAAAAAAATTTTTTGAAGGAATGTGGAAAAATGATATTAGAGAAGGAGAATGTAGAATGGTAAATTTTGAAACAGAATTATTTTTTGGTTTTCAAAAAAGAGAAATATTAGAAAATTATAATGAACAGGATAATAATAATTTAAGTACAATATTATCAACATCTTCTTTAATAAATAATAATAATGAAAATTTAAATGGTATTGGAATATTATTTTTTCCTCCAATGGGAATAGTATTTAAAGGTAAATTTATAAATGGAAAATTAAATGGTGAAGGAGAAGTTTGTATTTCTCATAATAATTATTATGCAAAAGGAAATTTTGAAAATAATAAATTAAATGGTTTTGGAATGCATTCAACTGATGAAGAAGCTCATTTTGGTTATTTTAAAAATGGAGATAAGGAAGGATTTGGGGTATCAATATATAGAAATGGTTTTGTAAGATGTGGTTTATGGAAAAATGGAATTGAAGATTCTTATTTTTGCATTAAAAAATTTGGAGAAAAAAATTATTTATATTTTGGTGAAGAATTCGAAAATAAAAAAAAATTTTTTTATGATATAAATGAATTTTATATTGGAGAAAAAAATGATAAAATGGAAAATGATGGTATTGGAATTATTATTGGGAAAAAAACTGGAAATATTTATAAAGGAGAATTTAAAAATAATTTAAGAAATGGTTATGGAACTGTATATGATAAAAATGGAAATATTATTGAACAAGGTTTTTATAATGATGGAAAATTAGAAATCTCAGTTCTTGATTTGTAAATTCATTTTTAAAATTTATTTTGTGAATATATTTTTATTATTTAATTAATTAATAAGTAATCTTTATGATATTTTTAGTCAATTTTTTATTTTTTTAATTTCACTTTTTTTAGTTAATTATTTTAATTCTTTTTTAAACATTTAATTTATGAAAATTTTATTTATTTTTTTAATTAAGGAAATTAGGGGTTTATTTTTTATTTTTTTCATAGGATAAATTCCCAATTCAGCTCAATGAATTGTTTTATATTGATTGTTTTTAAGAATATAATTTTATTTTTTTTCATTAAGTTGTTTTTTGAATTAAATAAATAAATATTTTAATAAATTAAATGAAAATTAATGTTAAATTATTTAAATTTGTATATAAATCTGTAGTAATTACAAAGGTGTTTTATTTAAGAGAAAAACAATAAATATCCAAAATTTATTCAAAAAATTTAAAAAGTATTAAATTAAATTAAAATATAAAACAATAATTAAAATTATTTAGTTAGATAAACATATATTTGATTGAAAATCATTAACTAAAGAATAATTTTTCTTTAAAAATCTATAACACCAATTTTTTAAAGAAATATTCTTTTTCTTATCACAGCTATCAATTCTCATTAATTCTTTCATAACTATTTTAGTAGTAATTTTAATTCCAACTTTTTTACATATTAAAATAAAATAAATTAAATGTTGTTCTTTTCTTATCATATGTGACTTTGCTCCTCCTCCAGGTAATCTATATTTATTTTCCTTATTATTTATTGACATCAATCTATCTTTTTTTTTAATCCATTCTTTTATTAATTTTCTATCTATACCAGTTGATATTGAAACTTGAGAAATTCCAATCTTATTTGTTAATTCTATATATTTCAATTTATCTATTATTGAATATTTTTTGCATTTTTTCATAATATTTTTATTAATTTGGGATTTTATTATAACTTTTATATAGAAAAAAAGAGGTTTTTTAACTGAAAATTAATGTTTAAAAAATGGCTGTTGTTTTATTTAAATATTTTATTTAGTAAATATTATTAATTCATAATAATAATTAATTTTTGTATTTTTTTTAAAAAAAAACAAAAATCAATTAATTATTAATCTTTAAAACTTTATTATCATTAATATTCCTTTTTTTTTGATTTTTTGAAAATAATAAAGGATCAAACATTTTAAAAAATCAATAGTCTAAAATTATTTTAATGAATTAATTTGATTTTATTATTATAAATGAATATACATTATTTAAAAACCAAATACATTTTTTAGTTAAATTTACAAATAAATTTTATATCTTAAAATGAATTTAAAACATTCTGAAACTGAACAAAAAACATTTTTTAATATTATTAAGGGATTATTTCTTTAAAATCATAAAATCTATAAAAAATATTAATATTTAATATAAAAATTAGTTAATCATATTAAAAATTATTTATTTCCTTTATTTTTTTATCATTTATTTTTTACGAAATATTATTTTTTATAATAATTTATATATAAATTTTCTTTTAATTAATGAATTATAATTTAATTTTCATATAACAAATAAATTAATTTTATTTTTTTTTAAATTCATAAAATAATAAATAATGAATAGAATTTCAAAATTAAACAAAAACTATTATATTATTGAAGGAATCCCCATAAGTTTAGAATTATTAGAAAAATATCAAAAAAGAAAAAAAGATAAAAAAGTGACATTTATAGATGATTTAAGTGGTTTAAATACAAGGACAGAAAACGAATTATTAAAAGTATTAAACCAAATGGTAAAATCAAAAAATTTTTTTAAATACTGTTCATCATTATTAATAAATATAAACCCAGGGCCAAACTTCATATTTGATTATTTAAATTTAGAATCCTATTTAAAATCAAATAAAACAAATCAAGGAATAAATGATAAAAAACCACATTTATATTCATTTATGCATTATGTATATAAAATAATGAAAAAAGAAGAAGAAGATCAAGCAGTTTGTTTAATGGGACCAATAGGTTCAGGAAAAACATTTAATATAATACATATTATAGAATATTTTTGTTATTCATATGGTCCAAAAGGTTTTGAGGCAGAAGTTTTTGATATGATTCATAAAAGTATTCAATTAATTCATATTTTTGGTTCAATTTATAGAGAAAATAATATTGAAAGTACTTCTTGTGGTATGATTTTAAGATTAGGATTTAATAGTAATGATGAAATTAGTTTATTTGATTTAGATGCTAAAATTTTAGATGTTACTTTACCTTTTTCAGAAAATGGAAGATCTTTTAGTATTTTACATTCTTTTATTAAAGGATCTAATCATCAATTAAGAAAAGTATTTGAAATTCCATATAATGAAAATAATTTAGCTTTTTTTAGGAAATTTTCTAATAATTTTTCTGATAACACTAAAGAAAGATTTCAATTAAATGATTTAGAAATTTGGAATAGATTTCATTCTTTAATGAAATGGTTTAAATTTCCTAAAAATGATGTTATAAATATATTACAATGTTTAGCTTTTGTTATAAATTTAAATGAAATAGTAATATCAAAGATAAAAGTTGGTCAATTAAAAAATACTGAATTATATGCTATTCATAAAGGTTTAGCTAGTAAAAAAGTATGTAAAAATTTATCAATAGATGAAGATGAATTTTTAGAAACAATAGGAACATTTAAAACAAGTCAAGAAGCAAAAACATTTATAATATCATTAATGAAACAAACTTATTATATAATATTTGAATTTATATTAGTTCGTTTAAAAGATTATTTAAAATCATATTTTATAAATTTATCAAGAAAAGCATCTCAACCAAATCCATTTGTAACTAAAATTAAATATATAAATTTAATAGATTTTCCAGGAGAAGTTGAAGATAAAACTTTAGGAGGTTTTACTACAAATTTAGCTAATGAATGTTTATTAATGTATTCTTCTACAAGATATTATCAAGTAATTGAAAAATTATTATCTGAAGGACTAATTTTAAAAATGTTTAAACCACTTCATTCTTATAGTGCTATTAAAACTTGTTTTGGTGAAAATGGTTTTTTTGATTATTTTTCTCAACCTTTTACTTCTGGAAATTTCTATAAATTTATTAGAAGTACTGAATTTAGAAAACATTTTATTAAATGTGTTAAATTTAATCAACCTGAAGATTTTACTGCCCCTGATTTTAATTTTAAATTTTGTTTTTCTCATCAACAAGTTAAATATAATTATGAAACTTTATATTTTGAAGCTAAAAGTTTTGTTGAAAATAAAAAAATATTTGATATATTTTCTAAAAGTCAAAATTCAGTTATTTCATTTTGTTATAAAATGCTTTTAACAAATAATTCAAAAGATTTTTATACTTTTTATTCCCAAACTTTAAAAAATTTATTTCACCCAATAAAAGACATTTCACCATTTGTAATGTATTGTTTACATTCAAATAATTCATATAAAATATTTTTTAGTGAAAAAAGAGAAAATAAATTTTCATTAAAAAAGCAAAAAGATAAGTCAAAAAAGGAATTTGATGAAATACCAAGTGAAGTAACAATAAATATTATGAAACATAGTTTAGCTTTTCCAATATTAAATTGGGTTTGGTATGGTTATAAAGAATGGATTGAAATAGATGATTTAGTAAGAGAATTTTGTATAGATTTTGAAAGGGTAAAAGATAAAATTGTATCATTAAATAATGCTGATTTAGGAAAACCAAAATTTCAAAATGTAAGTTTTAAAAATTTAGATAAGAAAGATATTGTTAAATATACTATGAGTATTTTAAGTAGAGAAAGTGATTATTTAATAGGAAAAAATTTTGTGATTATGAAAGAAGGAACAATTAATAAAATGAAAAATTATTTAAATGCTATGATCAAAACAGCTCAACAAATGTCACAAAATTTAAAATTAAATAAAACTAGAAATAAATTCTCAAATACTAAAAATTCTAGATTATTTACTCAAAAATTCAGTTCCAAAAATTCTTCTCCTTCAGAAAGTAATAATGTTACTATAAAAATATCAGATAGAAATTTAGCTTTACCAAGAATTAAACAAGGTGATATAGATAATAAAGAAATTTCAAGAGAAGATTTAATAAAAAGACAATGTATATTAAATATATATAAAAATGGTAAAATTATTAATAATACTACACCTTTGACAACATTTAAAACTGAAAAATATAATGTTTTTTCTATTATATCAAAAACTGATAGAAATGTAAAATATAATGATATTATGAATACTTCAAATGAAGCTACTGAAGAAATGGAAGAAACAACTAAAAAAGCAAAAAAAAATACTGTTATTTCAGAACCAGTTATATTTAATAAAATTAAAAATTTATTAGACCCCAAAAAAAATAAAAATTACAGAATTTTTGATTATAAAGAAATAACTCCTCAATTAATAAAATTACAAACTTTTATAAGAGGATTTTTAGGAAGAAAAAAATTTAAATATTTTGAGTTTTTAATAAATGAAATAGTTATTATTCAAAAAATAATAAGAGGTTTTACAACAAGGAAAAAATTTAAAAAATTTATGGAATGTTATAAAAAAATTGTAATAATTCAAATATTTTATCATAAAAGATATAATAAAATGGTAAAATCTTCAATTAAAATTCAAAGATGTTGGAGAAGATATAAAAATAATCAAAATTTAAAAGAAAAATTAGCTCAAAGAAAAAGGGCTTCTTTAAAAGGAGAATATTGGGATTCTGATTCGGATGATAATGAATATAATAGAGAAAATTATAATTTAGAACTTCAACTTAGAAAAATTGCATCAGAATCTCATTTTCAAAGGAAGAAAAAAAATAAAAAATTAACAAATAAAAGCCAAGAAAACGAAAATATGACTAATAAACTTAAAAATGAAAAAAATCCAAAAAGAATAATTGAAATGATATTATTTGATAAAGGATTAAATAGGGAAAATGAAGATTTAAATAATTTATTACTTGATAGAAAAAATTTAACTACTTCTTCTTCTTTTATTCAAAAATTTAGAAATAATTTAATTGATGAGAATGAAAAAATAGAAAATAAATTACTAAAATATGGAGAAAATAAAAAAAATAGAGAAACTCAAGAATTAATAAATAAAGTTAAGAATGAGGAGGAAAATTTAACTTTTAAACCAAAAATAAGTAGCAATATAAATATTAATTATAAATATCCAAGTAATTTTTTAAAAAGAGTAGAATTTTATAAATTATTTAAAGAAAGGAATATTGAAAATTTAAGAAATCATTATAAAAAAAAAGAAGAATTTTTCCCTTTTAGACCTAAAGTTTCAAATTTTGCTAATTCAATTAGAAATGTATTTGATAGATTGTATAATGAAGATTTGATTAGGGAAAAACAACAAAAACAAATTTTAAAAAATATTAATTCATCTCTTCAAACTCATAATGATATAACTTCAAGTAATAAAAAATTAATAGAAGATAGTTATTTAAATAAAAAATTTGAAAATATAAATTTATCTGAAATTCAAAAATCTAAAAAATCTGAAGAAATAGAAGAAAATAAAATTGAAATATGGCCTTTAAATGTTACAAAAAAATTTTAGAAATATTTTTTTAATTTTTTAATAAAAAATAGAGAAACAACTAAATTGTTGGTTAATTTTTATTTATAATATCTTTTACTTTATCAGGATAATGAGAGTTAATATACTCTTCAGCTTTTGATATTTTTTGATCAATTTGACTTTTTTCTTTTTGGAACTGATTAATTTTTTCACAAAATATTTTATCATCATTTTTTAATACTTCCAAAATTTCCTTTTTATTTTTAATTTTTTCTTCTAAAACTTGAACTTCTTTTTCTATATTATTAATTTCATTATTTTTCTCAAATTCTTCATTATTGTTTTTAAAAAAGTCATAAAATTCTTGAATTTCTTTTTTTAAAATATCCAATTTAGATTTAAGTAATATTTTTATTGAATTATCTTCACTAGTTTTATTTTCTTTTCCCATTTTATCTAAAATATCTGAAAATTTTTTATCTATATAATTTGAACTTTCCTTATTTAAAATATTTGATTCTTCATTTGCCATAATAATGAAAGATTCAATAATCTTTTTAAAATTTTTTTGTGATTCACTGAGAATTTGAATTAATTTCAAATGTTCAATTTTTTTCTCATTTAAATTTTCTTCCATTTAATCAAGAAAAAAATTAAAATATTATATAATTTTAAATAAAAAATAATAATAAAAATATTTTTTTTTCAATTGATATAAAAATCAAAAAAGTTATAAAAATTTTATAACTAAATGAGCACTGAAAATCCAAAAGAAGAAAACAATACTCAATATGAAATAAATTCTTCAGAAGAATTACCTAAAATTTCAGCAACATTTTATATAAAAAATCAAATGTTATATCAAAGAAATTATCCCCCAACAGTTATATTTGATAATTTAATTTCTGATTTCGAGAATAATTTCAAAGATCCTCAAACAAGAGCAAAATTAGAATATATTTTTAGAGATCAAAAAGTAAATAAAAATGATAAAGTCATAGATATTGCAAAGCCCGAAAAAAATTCAAAATTACTTGAAGTTCAAGTAAATATTGATGCATGTGATTATAGTGTTCCAGAAATAATAAATATTAAAAATATATTCTATACTCAAATTATAAAACCATTATCTAATCCTTTTAGATTAATCACTTTCAAGCCAAAAGAAAATAAAATATCATATGATAAATATGAAGATTGCCAAATTATAAAAAATTATTTAGATGAATTTTCAGAAAGCTCGGCTTATGTTAATACAGAAGATTCATTATATATGTCTGGAGGAGAAATAAATGAGATTCCATTAAATCATTTCTGGAAAATTGATCATTTAAGAAAATTTATAGAACATAATGAAATGCCTTTTTCAAAAAGTAAACATTCAATGTTATATTTACCTAATAATTATTTATTTTTCGCAGGAGGATCTGATAGAAATACATTTTATTATGATATTAAAAAAAAAACTTATACAATATGGGGTGATATGAATAAAGAATGTGAAAAACCTGCTTTAATACTTATTGATGGACATATTATCTATGCTTTTCATACTTTTGGAGATGAAATAAATTATTTTGAAAAAACTGATTTAGAAAATTTCCCTTTTTGGGAAAAAATTATTCCAAAAATTAAAGATTCACCTTTTGATCTCAAATATTTCACAGTAAGTAGATTAAATAATGATGATATTATATTATTTGGAGGTAATGAAGAAGGAATAAATAAAAAATGTTTTATATATAACAATAAAAGTAAAGAATTAGAAATGATTGATTCTCCAAATGAAATTGTTTTAAATAATGGTGAGCATAAAGTTTATAAAATTAATAAGTATAATTCAATTATTATTCCTGATGATTTTGAAGAAAATCATGAAATTATAATTTTAAATGGTCATAAAAAGTTATTAAAAAAAATTGGTTATAAACCAATTATAAATGAATATTCAAATCAAGAAATGATGAATTATTCTATATCAAATATTAAAAAAATTCATGGTAATATATCATTAGAAACAAAAACTCAAAAACTTGAAGAAGCAACAGATAAACCAATAGAAAGTGAAAATACTGTAAATGCAAAAAATAAAGCAATTGAAAAATTAAATGGAGCTTTAGGAAAAGCAATGTTAGGGAAAAATTTGAAAATATTAATTGATAATTTGATTCAAGAAGATAAAGAAATTATTAATGGAATTGAAGGAGAAGAAAATGATGTTAATGGAAAAAAAACTGAAAAAATCATAGTAAAATCTGTTAATAAAAAAACAATTATTTCTGATGAAGAAGAAAAAAATGAAAAAATTGAATTAAGTGGAAGAGGAAAAGTAATTCTTAAAATGATTCAACTAAGTATGCCCCAGTTAAAAAAAGAAGTTATTAATTTAGAAAAACCACCAAAAGAAAGTAAAGAAAGTTTAAAAAAAGAACTTGAAGAAAAAATTGAACAAATAAAAGAGGAAATAGAATATGTAACTGATGATAAGTTATATACCCCAAAAAAAGAGCATAATTTAGAAAAAAAAGTAAATGTGACGTTAGAAGATTATACAAATTTAGGAAATAGAAATATAATTGATAAAGAAGTTATTTTAATAGAGAAAAAAAATATAAAAAAAGATGAAACAAAAAAGAAAAAAGAAAAAGAGAAAACAAAAAGTAAGGCTTATAGTAATTTAGTTAAGAAAACTGCAGAAGATTTAAAAAAAGAGAAAACAACTGAGACAAATGTACATGAAGAAATAGAAGAAGAAGGAGAAGAAGGAGAAGAAGGTGAAGAAGGAGAAGAAGGAGAAGAAGGAGAATTTACAACAACAACCACAACAATAATAAGAAGAAAGAAAAAAGGTAAAGGAAAAGGAAAAAAGAAAGTTACTGAAACTATAACATCAGAAACTATAACTAGTGAAATTGAAGAAAATAAACAAGATAAATCTAATAAAGCTTATAATACTTTAGTTAAAAAAACTGCAGATGATTTAAAGAAAACAAAACAAACAAAAGATACTACTCAAGAAATTAATGAAGAAACAAATGAAAAAGAAATTATAGAAGAAAATAAACCAGATAAAACAAGTAAAGCTTATAGTAATTTAGTTAAGAAAACTGCAGATGATTTAAAGAAAGCAAAACAAATTAAACATACTCCTGAAATTACAACTAAAGAAATTAAAATTAAAGAAGAAGAAATTCCTCAAAAATTAAGAGGAGCTCAAAAAATATCTCAATTAAAAAAAGAGACTGTACAATTAGAAAAACCTCCAGAAGAATACCCAGAAACTTCAGATTTAGAACCAAGAGATTTAGAAGAAGAAGAAATTGAATATATTACTGATGATGATTTATATACTCCAGAAAGAGCTAAAATTATGAGAAGAAAAGTTAAAGTTCCATTAGATGCATATGGAAATACAGTTGAAAAAGAGGTTATTGATAAAGAAGTCCCTATTTCTGAAGAACCTCAAAGAGAGGAACCTTCAAAAAAAGGAGAAAAATATAATGCTTTTGTTGGAAAAGTAGTTGATGGAATGAAAAAAGAGAAAGATGCTAGAGAAAATAAACAAAGCATAACTACAACAGAAACTAAAGAAAAAACAGATAAAACAAGTAAGGCTTATAGTAATTTAGTTAAGAAAACTGCAGAAGATTTAAAAAAAGAGAAAACAACTGAGACAAATGTAC